>SKCR01007450.1:0-45029 GCA_019454045.1 Zanthoxylum bungeanum | reverse complement strand
TTCATTTATAAGTTTTGTAAACTTATTGTATTCTATTCTTGAGAGTAATAAAAAGGTTTCAGTTTTTCCTCAAATACACTCTAAAGTGATCAGAGAATCACAAAAATTCAGTACTTGAAAGATCTTTATAGAAAATCAGACTTTAAAAAGGATTTAGAGGTTAAGAACCGACAATGGTTTAGAGTACTGTAATGCTGATTTTGACATATTATGTAGGGAAAGTGGCATAACAAGGCATAAGACAATCATGTTAACACCTCAACAGAATAGTATGGCAAAGAGAATGAATAGGACATTACTGGAGAAGGTGAGATATATGTTGAGTCACTCAGGGCTTCCTAAGAAATTTTGGACAGAAACTTTATCCACAACTTTTTGTGTTATAAATAGAAGCCCATCAATTAAAACAGGATCCAAGACACATTAAGAAATATAGACTGGAAAAGCAGCTGACTACTCAAACTTAAGAGTGTTTGGATGTCATGCCTATATGCATATTAAACAAGGAAAGCTGAAACCAAGAGTACTCAAGGTTTTATTTTGGGATATCTAAAGGGTGTGAAGGGTTTTAAAGTCTGGTTACCATATGTTAATCCACCTAAAATCATAATCAGTAAAGATGTGGTGTTTCATGAAGCAAATATGCTTAGAAAAAAGTTTGAGTCAAATGGAGAAGTTGTCAATACAGACACTGCAAAGTTTGAGGTGGAGCTTTATGGGAAACGACAGAAGAAAATAAGCCATTGTTATCTGACACAGATAGTAATTAAGACTATCAGCTTATAAGAGATAGAAAAAGAAGAGCCATTGGGCCACCATCAAGAAATGGCTATGTTGATCTAATAACATATGCCATATCAGTGGTTGAGGGTCTTGAAGATGAGCCTAAAAGCTATAGGGAAGCTGTTTCAAGTAGAAACAAAGACCAGTGGATTAAGGCTATGGAGGAAGAGCTTCAGTCACTAAGAAATAATAACAAACATAAGCTTGTTCCAAAACCAGAAGAAATGAAGATAATGGGTTGCAAGTTGGGGTATAAACTTAAGGAATGACCTGCTGAAGCATAATCTTGGAAATTCAAAGCAAGGTTAATAGCAAAAGGCTTTACATAGAAAAAAGGCATATATTATCAAATCATCTTTTCTCATGTAGTTAAACATACATCCATAAGAATCCTTGTAGCAACTATCTGTTGGAGATAGTGCTCGACGTAAAAATTTATATAGTATTTATTGTAAATACTTGAACATATGCATATTTTATTATGAATAAAATATCTTGATTTCATCAATATACTCTTTTATTTATAGGGTAAAGGAGTAAATGACTATAGAATTAGCAATTATGATGTCTTGTGAAAGTCATAATGGACACTGAGAAACATCATAACGTAGATCATTCTTAAAGTGTTTCTGGTCGAGGTTTACATACTTGGTTAGTTAGTAAACATGAGACACTGGCACATGTCGTATACTAGAAGGGTTCCAATGGTTTATTTCAATGAACTGTCAGTTTTTGGAGACTAATATAGACATATAGGTATTCATTGTGATGAATACTAAATGACTCACCGAAAATTTCTAATAGTAGGCATATTTACGTCAATAGGAATATTCTCGAGTCGAATAGTATAGTGGTCCTTTAACTTGAGATGTCACTGTGGATGTGTGAGCTATCCTCCATAGCGATATCTCATCATCAGAATATGTATAAAAATACAATGTCTACACCTGACCTTGAAGTGTGTAGGGCTCAGTGAGATGTACCCATAAGAGGGGAAGAAATATATGTCCCCAGGCGCTGGGACGAGCAACTTGTAGCCGTGAGGGATGGAGTAGATTTTCATGAGCTTGATCAACTCCTTCTGTGACATCTTGGAGTCAAAATCAATAAGGTTGTATCTTTTGCGATGCGCGGGATTGGAAACTACTCCCCGAGGAACGGTTGTTTTGATATGTGGACCTTGGTTAAGTCCCCACCAGCATCGTTCCCCGTGGCTTCGTGCGCGACTACAACTGTGCTCATTAGCTCGTCTACTCGAGCTACTTGAGAACCGTAACAGTTACCTTCTGTCCTGAAGTGGATTCCTTTAACGCTTCCATAAACCATATATAGTGATCCAAAACTTCTGTAACACTCATTGGTCTGCCCGTTGTATCAAGTGGTGGGACTGAGGGGGCCCGACCCTTCATTTTCCTCCCCGCTTCCAACATGGTGAGAATGACGCTTTCGACTAGACATCGACAAAGGCGAGATCATAAAGTTAGCAGGGCTCATACAAGGCTTGAGCTGTGAGCAAGGTCACTAAGACAGTAGCTCTAGCGCCCTAAAGTCAATACATCCAGGTCGTTGTTATTCTAAAGGCCCTAACACTAGCGTAAGAATGTGGTCAAAATACATCATCGAGTCTTCCAAAACCCATAAACACAAATACAACTCTAGAAACACTAACATAAAGATCAAAAGCATGTTTCCTACATATTCAATTTGTTGGGGAGGTTATAGGACCCCTAGGGTCGGATCGGTACCCCGCGCAGCGGACGTGAGTCTAACCCATAGATATCATGCATGGATGTATTTTTAAATAATTTAATGGACTACTATATTCCATTACGAGTATATAGGAAAAAATCGGGATTGAATCGGAGTTTAGAAACTCAAAAATGGAAGAAAATAAAATTCGAACTTGCACACTGTAGCGCTCAGGCCAAATAAATATTTTTTTTAATTTGTTTGATGTTTTGCTTTCATTGAAAGCATCAGTTCTCTGAACTATACAAGTCGAGGTCATCACATATGTTTAACAATCTCTCTGTCATAGGCTATCCGAGTTGTGCTTAAGAAACATAGATTACACGGTCAAATTTTCGAGGCGTACATGACGACATATAAATGTACTCATTCTATAGAATATTTACGCCTTTACCATTATACTAAAGATTATATTGATGAAACTACTAAATTTTATTCATAATAAAATATAAATGTACAACATTTACAATAAATACATCAAATATTGGCGCGCCGAGCACCAACTCTAACAATTTCTCTCACTTGCTCTAGTGCCAATATCGATGGTATCTAATACCCATCGCCTCCAAGAGCCTATCGTATCATCTCAGAGGTAAGACGTTTGTAAGTGAGTCTACTATATTATCCTCTCCGGGCATTTTACATATGACAATGTTTCCTTGAGCAATGATCTCACGAATAATATGGTATTTTCGTTCCACATGCTTCAATTTTTGATGTGCTCTCGATTCTTTTATTTTTGCGACAACACCACTATTATCACATAACAACAGGATCGAATCCTCAATACTTGGGACAACTCCCAACTCCGTGATAAATATCCTAATCTATACAGCTTCTTTTATAGCATCAGAAGCCGCGATATATTCCACCTCAATGGTGGAATCAACTGTAGATCATTGGTTGGAACTTTTCCAACTGACTGAGGCATTATTAAGAGTAAATACAAAACCTGAGGTAGATTTTCTATCATCAAAATCCGACTGAAAATCAGAATCTGTATATCCTTTAATATGTAAATCACCGTCTCTATAAATAAGAAACTTATCTTTAGTACCTTTTAGATACTTGAAGATATGTTTAACAACCATCCAATGGTCGTTCCCCAGATTAGCCTGATATATGCCGGTGGCACTTACCGTATCACTAATATTAGGTCTCATACATAATACTTCCTAAACATGATCTATATGGTTGACTAGATATTTTAGACTTTTCATCTTCCGTCTGAGGACACATCTTCTTCGAAATATGAATGTCATATCGAAAAGGTATGTTAGCAATCTTACAATTTCTAAAGTTATACCTTATATGATCTTATCTATGTACGAGGATTGAGATAACCCAATCGACCTTCTTTCTTTATCTCTATAGAGTTTTATATAAAGTATATAAGAAGCTTCACCCAGGTTTTTCATGGAGAAGTTCTTACAGAGATATGCCTTAACGCCCTACATCATCCCAATATCATTCCCAATGTGATGAGAACCTGCTAGGAGCAAGCCAAACAAACCAACACAAGATTGAAAACGTCACCAAGAAAGCCAAGAAACAGTTCAGTTGAAACTCTAAACCTTTGAAGAACACGCAACAGAAACCTATAGTGCTAATGGAGACGCCACAAAGAGTTAGCTAATATTTGATAAGTCAAATTTGATGAAAACAAGTTGAGGGCTTCTCCCATGCTCACAAAAATAATAAGTTTTATTTTAAAGATAAGTTGATCAAAATAGAACCAAAGTCAGACTTTTATAAAAAGATTTAATCAAAACCCTCAACCCAAATATATGAAATGATGAAACTACCCACGTGTCAACAGACATGTATCCTAAACTAACATAGGCTAGCCCCACATGCATACCCATGCATACCCATGCATGCTTAATCTAAATCCAAAAAAAAATAATAATAAACCCTAATTGTCACGCTAATACAAATAAAATGGCTGTTTTAAAACAAATGTCCAACCCAAGTAAATAAAAATAATTAAATAAAAGAAATGCGCTAATATATGTCTAATTATTAAGCTTCATGATGCTCCACAGCCTGAATGAGGTTCACCACCATAAGATCTTCCATCTTCAAGCCTATATGCAATCTTGAACTTGATTTTGTGAATATTCGGATATGACCCTCTTAACTAGCCCATGTATTGATTCATGAATCCTCTTAGCTCGGGACTTAGTGATTGGACCCTTTGACATGTGCAAGCTAGTGGTCTGCCATTGTGCATATTGGGCCGCATCATTTCCCATCTCCTCAAAAGGATTCAACCTCGAATTTGCATCAAACAAAGACAGATCGGAAACATTAAATGAATCAGAAATATTATACTCACTTGGAATATCCAATTTGTATATGTTTTCATTGATCTTCTCAAGTATTTGAAATGGGCCATCGCCTCTCGGTTATAGCTTGGACTAGCCTTGCATTAGAAATCACTCATTACGCATGTGCACCCAAACCCAATCGCCTGGTTCGAATAATCTATGACGTCTGCCTTTGTTGGCATGTGATGCATACTGTTCATTTTTCTTTTCAATATGCTATTGTGCCTTATCATGAATAGACTTGACCAAGTCGGCCTTGCGCTTACCCTCCAAACTAACTCTCTCATCAATTGGCAAAGCAGTAAATCTAGAGTTGTTAGGGGGTTAAAATAATACTTTTGAAATGAGAATAAGAAACAGTGGAATGAAGGCTACAATTATATGCAAACTCAATGAAAGACAAACATTCTTCCCATGACTTCAAATTCTTAGAAATAATAGTATGCGGAACTTGAGACAAAGTCTTATTAACCACATCGGTCTAGCCATCAGTCTGTAGGTGACAAGTGGTGGAAAACAAAAGCTTAGTTCCCAACTTACCCCACAAAAGCTTATACCGAATGACATATAGGAAGGTCTCCACGAATTCCATTCATTTGGCATGCATTTTGTTGAGCTTTCCAAGTGTTGGGATATATGCCCTAGAGTTTCATGTAATGTGTAAACAGAACAATTCGTCTGAAATAAAAGATGCATTATTCATTTATCAATTGTTTTGATTAAATCACGTATTATAATTGTCTAGTTTACTATTGATTACTTATGTGCCTTCAAGCTTAGTGTATGAGTGTCATAAACAAAAGGATTTAAGCCTGAAATTAGTAATCTAAAATAGTCCACAGAGAGCAAATAAAACAGATACTTTATCTGTGGTTTATCTATAGTCGCAATCTATTCTATAAATATATGACAACCTTGATCCGAGATCGTCCATGTGGTGACATGAGAATGAAGGCACCTTATATGATATTATCATATAAAACTGGACTCAGATAGAAATGAATCTCTTATAATATCCATTAAATAAAAAAATTCATTTCGATCTACTAGATGGTCATATATGGATTGATCTGAATCCTGAGTATACTACGAACTTCTGCATGGCAGAATGTGTCTTTTGATTTACAAATGTGAGGTTGGTGTAGAAATCCCAACCAATAGCTACGTACTTTGGGGACATTATCTGATGTGTAGCTGGGGACGTCTTACATAAATATGAAGTTCACTCATTACGAGAAGTATAAAAGTATTTTTCTTAATGGTTGATTCGATACTTAAAAGATTAGAACGCTCAAGTCTTTATATTACGATTAGAAAGATTAATATTTGTAATAGTTATGAATGAATCGTTCATTAGAGAATCAATAGTACTTACGGTAAAAACAATTAGAGGGGTATAACAAATATTTTGACTAAGGATGGCAACGGGCCAGGCTCGGGCAGGGCTTATCAAAGCCCGGCCCGAGCCCGATAATTTGAATTTAGGCATGGGCCCGGGAAAAGCCCGGCCCGAGCTGTCACCGGACCGGGCTGGGCCGGCTCGGCTCGGGTTCGGGCCGGGCCTGATTTTTTTAATATAAAAAATTATAAATATATATTTTATAAATATAAATATATAAATATTTATTTTAAGCCCAAGCCGGGCCGGGCTCGGGATTTTTTGGTTGAGCCCGGCTCGGGCCCGGGCCTGAGCCGGGCCCCTCATTTTGAAGCCTGTCACGGGCTTTTTTGCCACCCTTAATTTTGACTCAACTCTAATTATGAGATACTTGTGAAAGGTCAATCCATATGTAGTTACTATATCGATGGACACTGACGTAGTTCGGCTTATATATTATATCTACGACAACGAGAGTGCAACGTTAGGTTTTTAGTGGAATAACTTAAAGTTAATAATTCGGAATATTTAATTAAAGAGTTTAATTAATATTTTGGGATTATTGGAGCTCAGAACTGTAAGTCCATTTGGTTCTCGTGCTAACTCGATATACTGTAGCAAATTAAATATGGTGAGATAGTCCAATTATAAACTCACATGTATTATTAATATGATTAATAATATATATATCACACTTGGAACTTATATTATTTTTTAATATAAATTTTTTTTATTTCGTATAAATGATTATGAGATAATCATTTAATTTAAAATATTATATTTATTAGATTATATTTTATATATAATTTAATAAATTCTATTTTGGAAGTGAATGAATTTAAAATGATGATTTTAAATTTATCATTTAAAAAATTGAAGTCACGATATTTTATTTTGGCAACTTGATTATGTCTTTATGAAGACATTAAAAAGGAATTGATCATTATCAACTTAGGCCATATGGCCAAAATTTTGAGAACAAGGGGGGAGGGTTTTGGATTAATTTTTGACAACCTAATCCCTAAGCATAAAAAGAAAATGTGATTTTCTTTGGAAAAAGAATTCTCATTCCAAAAAAACCTAGCCTCTATCTTTTTCTCTTTTCTCTCGAGAGTTGAGTACAAAGAAAAATGAAAGAATTTTTGTGTGACAATCCTATCTCTAAATTGTTTAGGGATTATTGTGTGATTCTAAACCCACTATAGTTTTTGTTGGCTGCGAGCCATAGCACGGAAGACCCTTTGGAACTCGGAACAAAACCATCCTTATCATGTTCTTACACCACTTTGCAGTGAGCAGAAAAATCTAAAAATAAAAAAGTAATTCCAGGTTAGACCCAACCCCAACCCGCAAAATCGGATCGGGTCGCTAGTTCAATGCAAAAAAAAAATCAGGTTTGACCCAACCTGACCTGACCCAATTTTGATGATTTTTCCTTTTTCCTCTATAGTTAATTCATTATAATTTGGTTTAACTACAAATCCTATCAAAATTATATCATAAAAAATATATATTATGCATTTTTACAACTCGACCCGACCCTTATTTTTCTGACTCGACCCGTGCGGATTATACTTTCAATTTTCGAGTTTCGGGTCTTCTGACCTGCATGACCCGACCCGATCGAATTTAAGAAAATTTAAAAAAATTCCCGACCCGACCCGTGAACACTCATAGCATGTACGCTATATCTTTCTTTGATTTTTTCCTATTTGGCAAGAAAATCATAAATGTAAAATCATTATCGGCGTCCCCATTAATATATATACTAGATATAGATAGGACCGCACATTACTGCAGTTTTTATTTTTCAAAAAGAGAACAAAATATAGGTATCACTAAACCAAAGCTAGTTGAGTTTCCACAAGTTAAGGTCATTGTCCCACTAAATGAAGTCGCCTATCAAAGTAAAAGTGCGATAATCTAATTCTATTATGTATTTTTAATACATCTCATATATATATATTTATATATGCATATGATCATAATGAGATACATGAAACTCAAAAAATATAAATGAATTTTATAAAAAAATTCAATATATCATAATCATTAATTTAAATACGTTATAAATATCAAGATATGTGGAAATGCAACATACCATTAATATTGTTTAAATACGTTGTAAATATCGAGATTTGTGGAAATATAACGTACCATAAACATTGATTTAATTCAATGTATTATAAATATTAATTAAAATAGAGACTTAATATAAATATTAATTAAAATGAGGACTTGAAAATAATTTTATCCTCTAATTTCTCTGATGTCACATGGCAACACCAGAAGATATATGTGATAAAAATATATGTAAGTATGATATGGAAAATATTATGTGCGAATGTTTCTATGAAAATATTTTGCATGTGGTGATAGACATTTTTTAGCGCTAGTCGAGACACCGCACGATGTACAAGTTTGAGTAAATTATAGTACTTTTATAGGGAAAAAAATACCCAACAAATATACCATTCGTTTTCTATTGTCTCTTCTCATGCTCGTGGCTGACTGTTTGTTGTCACATTCCTATTCTTTAGAAAATAGAAAATTAAAATAAAAAGACAAAAACAAAAAAAAGAAATGAAAATCAATAAACTTGCGTGAAGTTATGTACTCTAATACAAGAATCCCATACGAAACCTCACATTTTTCTAATTTTTCTTTCTTGTTTTCGATTTTGTAATTTCAATCACAATTGATAACCATTTCCAAGTCATTGTTTGACCACATGGCTTATAATTGTATTGACAATTCCAAATAACCCACTTGCAATGACTCGCAATTAATGGGAAAATATAAATTAATAATAAAAATAGAATGATTACCCTAGAAAAGAAATACAAAGCATGAAACTGCTGGCATATCATGAAATAGATTTATTTAATTTGCATATATCAACATTTCTTGCTTTTCAGCAGACAACCATCATATTTTTCCTTTCCATATTTATTTATCTGCAGATCTTGTGGTATAAGGTATGATATTCACTTGTTTGAATTCTTTTAATTTCTTTAATTACATTCTTTTGATCTTCTACCTTCTTATAGATTTAAAGAAATAAAGAAACTTAAAATCAATAACGGACATTAAAAAACACACTTAAAGCAATTCAGAGATAGTATAGACTATAGATTATAAAGGGACATGAAAAAAATAGAGAGAAACCAATTAAATGACGACTTCTTGATTATTTTGATTTATGGATATATGAAGAATTTCACAGCTAAATAAAGGAAAAAGAATAGCTTTTCACCTTTAATAACAATTTATAAATTCAATATTTAATTCATTAATTCAAGTTTTCTAAATCACCCATCTTAATTTAACGAATACCCTCGCAGTATTTACTTAGAAGCAATCAGGGAACTCTATTTTCTTCAACTTTTAAAGATTATATAGATAGATTCTATGAGCAGATAAGAATGACCTGCACTGTACTTGCACCGGCATGCTAAGTCCCATTAATATATTTTCTATCAAGTTATTATTCTATTAACAGTCACACAAGAGCAACATGCATTTATTTTTCAGATTTTTTACTCATCTCTGCTTCTATCTTAATAATTAAGGTTGGTGGTTGATAAAAACAAAAGGTAATAAATAATATATATTTTTTAAAACGTTGAAACATAGTCAAATTATCTTATTTATGTTTAAGCGGAGTAGGTAAAATACTCGATTATATTCCTCAACTCGAATTCAGGAACTGACAATTAAATTTTAAATATTTTACTATCAAATCACATCCCTTATGGACAACAATAAATAATACATTTAAATCATACTACAAAATCCAAAAAAACTCAAGTGTTAAAGCTAAAGGATTTTATATGTGAGTTGGTGATGTAGACAATGCGGAAATACCAGTTTTTTTATTCATTCAAATCTCAAACACATCACAATTATTATATTAAAAAAATACATTAATTTTTCGGAGGGATGAGGAGTTCGATTGTAGCAACTTTTTCCTTGAAATACTTGAGAAACTCTTCATTCACATTAAGAGCCAATTGTTTACCACCCAATTCTCCAATAGCAGGCCTGTAAAAAATTAACAATTTCAGCCAATTTCTAATAGTTATAAAATATATATTAATTTTTAAAAAATAAATAAAAAGACAAAGGGGCCATTGGTTACTGAGTAGAAGTAGTGACACAGAAACAGTCCATTCCTCCGGATCCTGCAATAATGGCAACCACAAAACATCTTGGCACAATTACCAGCTGGCCTGCCTCAACTTTGCCATCCAAGGCAAGCTTAGCATTGAGTCCTACAATTTGCACTTTCCCACTTCCATTAGTTACATAAAAAACCCGAGCCGTGGAATCAGCATCGTATGTTGGTGAAAGCATGGCATTAGCCTCAAGTTTTAAAATTGTGCAACTTAGTCCAACTTGTTCAAGAAATGGAAAATTTTTCCCTGTTAATGAAGTAACTCTTCCTGCTTTTTCGACGCACAAATCTACCGGAAAATTAGCCGTGTTTGTGACCCATAAGTTGGTAACAATGCCTTGCTGATTTTGAGGCGATGGTATTTTTTTCCTTTCATCTTCACCAAGCTTGATAATCAAGACACCAGTCTGGCTTTTAGTCAGAATTTTTGCTTCATTTTCATTCAGATTATATGCTTTGCTTGTGAATGCAGAGGAGAAAGCTCCCAAGATTCCTAGGGCTCCTGTTAATAAGAAGTAGGTGAATTCTCCGGGAACATAAGCCCTCGCTGTTTCGCCTATAAATACGATGACAAGATCTGAATCGCCATTATTGTACCACCATGAGGATGCTCCCAGGGACACCGGTATTACATCACCTTTCCGAAGCCCTAAAACTATCTCCTTTTCTGAATGTTTTTTTCCATTGGGTAAAACAATACCAACTACTCCAAGTTCACCTGTATGAATAGAGAATAAAAATTGTAAATGATGAACATCCAGTTCAAGTAGCTTAGTAAAAACTATGAGTGTAAAAAAACATTAAATATTCTTTATTTTAGCGGAATCAATAACATACATCAATTTATAAAATATATTTTAATAACTTTTCGAATTTAAGGAGGACAATTGCCTCTGATTACCTCTTAGTGATCCGTTCATATTTGATTAAATGGAATTGATAGGAATTACATAAAGATCATTTTCAAAGAAGTTACCTCGAAGGACAAGGCCAACTTTGGAGCAATCAGCATAGTGGGGAAGAGCAAATCCTCCAGGCTTCAAAACAAGGATACCTGCACCAACCTTGGCTTCAGCAAGCAAAGGAAATTCAGTACCCGACCAACTGTTGTAGGATCCACCTTCTCCCTCAAAAACCTTATTGTCAGCAAATTTTGGTGACAAGTCCATAGCCATCGACTCCTTAATTTGCACTTTCTCTTGTTAACACTATATATAACAAATTATCAGTATAAAGTTAATAATCAGCATATATAAAACAAAATCTCCTATTTTCTAATTTAGCGGCCAAAAGTACATGGTTTTGTTTGTAAATTGTTGTACAAACATAATATATATATATATATATATATATATATATATATATATATATATATATATATATATATATATATAATTAGTAATTAACATACATATACAGACGTGTGTGTGTGATTTGATTGGGTGAATTCTTTCGGATCATAAATGAAATACCTTTATGAAGGATTTTGTATACTTTCTAATATGAGCGGAAGCAAAATGATTTATAATATATGGAAGAAAAATTCACTACTATTTATTGAAAGAAACAAACGGTGGAAGATGGACAAAAGTTTGTAGGGCAATCAACCGACAGTTGGCAGCTAAGCATGTTTCGCACGTGTCATTTTTGTTAGGAACTTAGGATTCAAAAGTCCTTCCATCCGCCAATAATATTCAAGATACGACAACTCCGTCCATCATGTAATTAATATTTTTGCGTCCGTTTCATTCATAGTTAAGAAAATAGTTAACTGAATAATTGATTCAAACTCTAGTGACCATTGTTTTTAAAATCAAACTTGAATCGAGAATTAATTATAAGTTTGGTTCGGTTTAAATCCAAAAATCGAAAGTTAAAAAATCCGTTAAAATCGATAAAAATCGGTGAATCGACTAGCTAGTTCTCAACCCAATTTTTTTAAAACAAAAATAAAAAAAAAGTATTTTTATAAATTTTAGTTAATTAAAATTATTTATGAGGTCAACAAATTCCGTCGGTTCAATCATAACGATTCTCATTGGAGTCATGTGACGTATACTCTATGTGAGAAGATAAGTTTCTATAAGACTAATGATGACTATGGGAAAGTAACAGTTCTCATTGGAAGTAGCCTCTACTAGCCGCCATAGGCCGGTGCAGTGGTAGGGAGATGGCGGAGCCGAGTCGCCATAGGACGGTGCAATAACAAAGAAATGGGTGGATCTGATTGACCAATCTAAGGATAATTGATGAGAGTTGTGGCTGTAATGTTGGCAAAGTTACATGATGACGTCAGAAGTGGTGAAATAATGAACTTGGAAGCCTATAAAAAGGGTTTGAAGTCTCAGATTCAGGGGTTAACAAATTGTACTTCTCACAACTTGTAAAAACTCAAGATCGTAAGAACTAGTGATAGAGAGAGAAAGTTGGTCAGTCACCCGACCCCTTGAGAGAATTGTATTGAGATTTTGTAAGACCCGATGTGTATTATCACTTTGTGAGTTCATTTCTTCATTGTAGCTCAGGTCGGTCTTGACAGCGAACAGTAATAAAATACACCTCATTTCTCCCGTGGACATAGGTATGAGCTATTTTCCGCAGAACCTCGCAAACTCTGTGATTTATTTGTCTGTTTGTTAAGTTTACTTTGGTTCCCAACTAACCAAACAAATTCATTACCGAAAGAAGTTTGTTCGAGGGATTAATTTCCTATATTATCCTTAGAATGAAGAAAAACCGTCAACACTAAATTCTCAATTTATTTGTCTATCCACTAATTTATTTTTTCCAGAATATAATTTATGTTCTCTTCTTTATTTGTGTGTGTTTTCTTCAATAGCAATCATAAAAACAAGCATGCCTTAATTTTCCATTGCTATCCATTTTGGATGAATTATGGAGGAGCTCACAGTCGATGAACATATAATTTTTACATCAACATATATGCCTCTAGATAATCTGGTATAAGAAAAAATCGATAAATCTAATAAATCCTCAAAACGTCTCAGAAAACGATATAAATCGAGCTTTAATTTAATGTTAGATCTATCCATTTATTCAGCAACACATATTATTTTCTGTTAGGGGATCGTGGGCTGAAGCTGGCACACAAGTAAAGTAAAATTGATAATAATTGTTAGTTTATGAGGCTTTGCCTACCATATAACATTACAAAAATAATTAGGAGAATTAACCTACCATAAATCTTAATAATAAAATAAAACAATGAGACACAGATTTAACGTGGTAAAACCCTCAATGTGATGGAAACATCCACGGGAAAAAGTAGAAGGATTTCACTATAGTATAAAGAATTTTACAACCTCTCTCTAACACAAGGAGTGAACAATCTCACACTCTCTTAGAATATGAGAACTACAACTCTCTCTCAAACTCTAAGAAGAAACTATATTTTCTCCCTTAGAATACAAAGGAATTGGTTGAGAATGGGATGAAGAAAATAATGAAATGAAGCATCTATTTATAGGCATGAGATTCACTATGCAAATAGTGAATTCTAATTTTTTATTATTTTCTTTTTATGCATGTGGGACTCACCCAAAATAATTAATATATTTTTAATTAATTATTGTCAATCACCAAATTCGGTGATTGACAACAATTCTCCCACTTGGAAACTTGATTGAGAACCAATAAGTTTCCACACCATCCTTTCTACTTTGCCGTCTTCAAGCTGCTTACGTTTCTGCTAAGCCATAAGAGAATCTACTGTTGGCAACTTGGTCGCATAAATGGATTTTGATGACGTCAACGTGAAAGAAGACTTCGACGTGCAAACACGAAGCAATAGAAAAAGTGTCGAAGCATATGGGGTGAAGAGCGAGAATGTGAAGACTTGCGGAAAAACGAAGATATATTGCGAAGTCTTAGCTTAGGATTTAAATTGTAATGTGAATTGTAATATTCAAGTGCCTAAGCTCATAGGGATCATGCACATTCACTTAGATGCTTTAGGATCATGACAAAATGCCTTAAAACCTTCATTACTCTGCATTTTAGTCTGAGATCGGCATACCGGTCCCTTACCGGTATCCATACCGGTGAGATGCTCTGTTATGTATGCTCACTGGAATCGGCATGGACCTTACCGGTCACCATACCGGTGAGACCAATGGCTAGTTCCCTTACTGGAACCGGTATGCCCTAAACCAGTCTTCATACCGGTGACCTTTCCGGTCTAGCTCTTCATTGTGCAATCATACTGGAACCGTCACGGACCATATCGGTCCTCATACCGGTTTCCATACCGGTCTAACGTATATTTGCCCAACGGTAATATAGCCCTTAGTATCCGTTCGAAACCTAGACCGGCATACCGGTCTCCATACCGGTGTCCAAACCGGTCTTGCTGTAAGTTGGGGAATGTTTTGCATTTTATTATAAATAGAACCCCAACTCATTTGTGCTTGGTTAGAGACTTAGAAAACCTGCATACATATTCTACCAAGGCAAATACAAGAGTGTCTTAAACCTTCATATACTTAAACACTCATACAAGCTCACACACACTACACCTTCATACATTTAGTAGTGAGTTTAGAACACTTGGGTTTGCAACTCACACAATCTTCTTATTATTTGTGAGTGCCCAAGTGTGTTAAAAATTTATTTATCAAAACACTTGTGGTTGTGAAATCCCATTAGTTTGGGTAGTTGTAAAGGTTGTGAGTGCGCCTACGAACAAAACTCAAAAGTGTAAAAGGTTCGGAGTGCGCCTTTGTGGAAAAATCTTGGTTGTGGGTGAACCACGTAAACTCGATTTTAGTGGAAATCTTCAAGCGAGGCTTGAGGGAGTGGACGTAGGCACGTTTGGCCGAACCACTATAAATCGCGGTGTCGTATTTCTCTATCCCTATTCTATTACTTATTTGCAAGTTAATTTATATTTATGTATTGAGTAGAAAACTTGCATATAGGATATTAATTGAAATAGAGAAATATTAACCTAAGTGCCCATTTGGTAATAAGAGCTAAAAATCGGCAAAGATTTATTTAATTCCGTATTTATAGCGATAACCCAATTCACCCCCCTCTTGGGTATAGAGATTGCTTGTCGCTATTGCTTGTAGGTAATTTCAGTTGGTATCAGAGCGAGGCATTCTCACGAAAGACCTAAACGTCCGAGAATAGATCATGGCTTCTACAAGCAACTCGTCAAATCTTGCCGTGGGATTTTCAATGACTAGACCTCCGTTTTACACCGGAACGGACTACAATTATTGGAAAATGAGGATGTTGAATTATCTCTTTGCCGTTGATCCGTAATCCTATTTGGTGATTACACGGGGTGCAAAAGTACCAATGAAGAAGGATATCAATGGGGTTGATATTCCAAACTGAGCTTAGAATGGGATAATGAGGATGTAAAACTAGCCTCACAAAATGCTAAGGCACTCAACCAACTCCTATGTGCCATTCATCGGGATCAAGTAAGAAAGCTTCCGGAATGTGGAAATGCATATGATTTATGGAAGTCTTTGGAAATGGTCAATGAGGGCACAAGCCAAGTGAATGAATCAAAGATCAACCGGTTCATGTGCGAATTGGATAATTTCAAGATGGAATCCGGGGAGGACATTGATCACATGATTTTGAGGTTTACGGTTATCATCAATCATTTGAGCGCACTGGGAAAAGTCATCGGGACATCAGATCAAGTGAAGAAAATTTTGAGATCACTCCCGAAAGAGTTTAGAAGCTATACCTCCTCCATTAGAGAAGAAAACGACATAAACACATTAAAAATGGATGATTTGGTCGGAAAATTGCTTGAGTATGAAATAGAGATCAAGATGGATAAAAATGAGGAAGATGAGAAAAAGACAAGAAAGTCATTGGCCTTAAAAGCGAGAAAAATAGACGACTCAAGCTCAAATGAAGAAGAGGATAGTGATGATGAGTTGGCAATCATCACCAAGAAAGTAAAGAAGCTCCTCAAATCCGCAAAGCTCAAAGGAAAATCAAAGGCGGATGAAAAGAAAGAAGAAAAATGGCCGCGGAAGAACAAGAAAATTGTATGTTATGAATGCAACAAACCGGGTCATATAGCCACCGATTGCCCATTGAGAATAATGAAAGGAAAATCAAAGAAAAAGACAATGAAAGCTAATTCAACTTGGAGTGATAGCGATTCAAGCTCATCCGAGGAGGAAGAGGTAGAAGTCAAAGATAAATCAATAGCATTCATGGCTATCACGGATGGGGACTTCCATTTTGAAAGCGAAGAAGAAGAGGTACACAATTCTCAAGACTATAATGATCTACTTAATGCTTTTAATGGATTAAAAGAATTGTGTGATGTGCTTAAAAAGAAATTAAAATTGGTCAAAAATGAGCACGCTACTTTTAAAATTGAACATGCAACTAGTGTGGATAAAATTCATGTTTTAGATAATGATATGATATGCTTAAAGGCTAAACATGAAAAAGAAATTGCATGCTTAAATGATGAAAATGCATGTTTAAAATTAAAAAATCTAGAACTTGAAAATGCCATATCTAATATGTCATCTAACTCTAAGACATGTGATTGCGAATCTATTTTGAATGAAAATGTGTTATTAAACACAAAAATTATAGATTTGCAAAACATAATTAGCAAATTCACATTGGGACATAAAAATTTTAATATGCTTATTGGATCCCAAAAATGTGCATTTAAAAGAGAAGGATTATGATATAGGCCTTACATTAAACGAAAATTTTTGAAAAATTATTTTGTTAAGGCATCCAATTCTCATGCTAAGAATGTTACAAATGAAAATATCACATATCATGCATGTAATAAAAATGGACATAAAATTTTTGAATGCATGAACAAGAATGTGATTAAGAATGCATGGATTCCTCAAGAAATCACAATTAACCCCAATGGACCCAAGAAAGTTTGGGTACCAAAGTGTAATTGATAAATTTGTAGGGGGAGCTTTGGGAATGGATCTTTAAAGAGAATTACAAAATTGATCCCAAAGGCTCAAAAAGATGAGGAATCGCAACGGTAAAGGTAAAATCCGTATTCACGGAAACACTGATACCGTTTCCTCTTTTTATATATATGCATATTTTAAATTGGTTAATTTTTTTTAAGCATAGAAAGTGATTAGGCAATGCATTTAACTTCCTATTGGTATCAATTGTTCATTTGATATCATTAAATGCCTAAATCGTACATTTAAACCCCTTTTTCATATCAATTAGTATCACATTGAATTTATTGAGTTAAAATTACATGTATGTGATCATTTGATTGATTTTGCATTAAAAATACTTTTGCCATGTAACATATTGGAATGAAAATGAAATGCATGTATATTGATATAAGTTTCCATTGATAATGAAAAGCATGGATTTTGATTGTTTATTAATTAGTAAGATACTTATAAGAAGACAATCATTAAAAATGCATTGAAGTGAATTAATTGATTTTAGTTGGTATCATGATATGTAATGTATTATTTTGTTTGATATCACAATTGGGAAAAGTCATGCTTAAAATGAAATGATTGGAAACATTGATATAAAATGTTAATTGGTATCATTGGACTCTAACTTTTGAAAATTACATTACACATGATTTTTACATCTTATGGCAAAAATGGGGAAATGCCAAAATGTGCATATATTTTTTTTAGTTTTTGGTATCATTATCTTATGCACATATGTATTTGGTATCTCATTTGTTTTTCATTTCTACTTCTCCACTTTTTGATTATATCAAAGGGGGAGAAATCATTAGAATAAGATTAAAACTTGTTTACCCTCACCCTTGTTTTAAGATGGAGTAATTGTACTAATGTGTTTGTCAAGTCTTATAAAACTATCTTCAAGCAATCACACATTGAGGGGGAGCTTAAATTGAGAGGGAGCAAAATCGTCAAATTTGGACTCCGAGAAGCTCATAAGTATCAACAAATTTTAAGGGGTTGCCATCATCAAAAATGGGGAGATTGTTGGCGACTTGGTAGCATAAATGGATTTGGATGAAGTCAACGCGAAAGAAGACTTTGACGTGCAAACACGAAGCAATACAAAAAGTGTCGAAGCATATGGGGTGAAGAGCGAGAACGTGAAGACTTGCGGCAAAACGAAGATATATTACGAAGTCTTAGCTTAGGATTTAAATTGTAATGTGAATTGTAATATTCAAGTGCCTAAGCTCATAGGGATCATGCACATTCACTTAGATGCTTTAGGATCATGAAAAAATGCCTTAAAACCTTAATTAATGTAGACAACAGAACCTGACGACGATGTTCTAGGCTCGCGGCCTAGTCGGGAGTACGGAGTAGCCACGGGGGTTAATGTGTTTGTCGTTGCTGAGGTTTAGGGCTGGTGAATGGCGTGAAGGTTGCTGCGTAGTGTTTTGTGAGTGGGTTCGTCGGTCAGTGGCTTGAGGGGTTTTGGTACGTGGGCAGTGGCTGCAATTGGATTGTAGGTGCGTGGAGGGTAGTCAGGGGCTGTGAAGGGTTGTTGCTTGGCTGAGGTTTAGGGCTGGTGAATGGCGCTTGTTTGGCAAGGGACGTGAGGTGCGTGGAAGGCAAGGGCAGTGGCTGCTACGGGCTGCAGGATTTATGTGTGATGAAGCCGTGGAGGGCAGTTAGTGGAGTAAGGTGGGTGGCTTAAAGCTTGTCAGTTTTGTCATTCGTTTCTTATGTTAGTGTTTTTGTCTTGGTCGGTTGGTGCGTAGTTTGTGAAGGGCTGGTAATTTTGGCTGTGAAAGGGGTTGCTCACGTTGAATCTTAGGGTTTTTTGGTTTGTGATCTGTGAAGCCGAGTGAGAGAGAGGAGTCTAGGGGGGAGAGGAGATGAATGTCTTGGTTTATTTTTGTGTTTGTAGTTTGGCCGTGAGAGTCTTCTTTTGTTTGCAAATTTGTGTTGTTTATATATTAGTCAATTATGGTTTTTCCTTGTCTCACAAGGTAGGGATATTGGTTTCTAATTTAGGCTTTTCAAGAATGGTATACACAATATTGAGGGGGGATAAAATATTTTAAATTAGGAAGTTACAAGATTAGATTGGTGTTGATTATGAAGTCAAATATTTTAGATTGGTAAATATATTATTTAGTTAGGAATGATTATATTTGATTAGTTTATATTAGGCATATACTTATTTTATGTTTGGTAAATATTTTATTTATTTATTTAATTTAATTAATATTTTATTTTGTTAATGTTTTAATTTTATTAATTATTTTATTTGGGTGTGTATTAGGGGGCTATGGGCGTGTGGACTTTGGTTAGGTGGGTGGGCTTGGCTAGGTGTTTTGATGTATTTTAATTTGGAAGTGAATTATTTAATTTAAAATTAAATTTAATTTGAATTGGAATTAATTTAATTGGATTTAATTTGTGAATTTAATTTGATTAAGATTTAATTTAATTACGTTTTAATTTAATTCAATTGTATTTTAGTTTAGTTTTAATTTGAATTGGTTAAAATTTGTGACATGTGTTTTAAATGTTTTAATTATTTTTTAATTTGTGACATGTGTTTTAACACGGAGGTCCAACAAGCGAACCCGAAGCTAATCCAGCGAATAAAAACTAACAAAATGCTGATTCCCTTTCGACGATCGTTTCCCGCAACTTCCTCGACTAAAAAAGTAGTGCCTCCAACTGAGACTTATTATCGGATTTCACATGCAAAAATGCAATGTCTACAGTCGCCCCCACTTTGATGGGACTTGTGCAGTGTGTGACTTTGAACAATCCTATCAAAGTTATGCAATGCATTTTTACTTACCTGGCTCGCTAGCTGCCACCTGACTTGCCTGCTGCTCCGCTGAGCTGATGATGCAGTGGACCTCGATCCTGGGATGCATCTCAATAACTGCAACCGACAACGGGGGCCTCGACCCTGGGACGCATCCCAATACCGCTGACAAACTGGGCCTCGGCCCGGGGACGCATCCCCAAACTGATGCAGTGGGTCCACGACCCTGGGACGCATCCCAATAACTGCAACCGACAACGGGGGCCTCGACCCTGGGACGCATCCCAATACCGCTGAGAAACTAGGCCTCGGCCCGGGGACGCATCCCCAAACTGATGCAGTGGGTCCACGACCCTGGGACGCATCCCAATAACTGCAACCGACAACGGGGGCCTCGACCCTAGGACGTATCCCAATACCGCTGACAAACTGGGCCTCGGCCCGGGGACGCATCCCCAAACTGATGCTGTGGGTCCACGACCCTGGGACGCATCCCAATAACTGCAACCGACAATGGTGGCCTCGACCTAGGGACGCATCCCAATACCACTGACAAACTGGGCCTCGGCCCGGGGACGCATCCCCAAACTGATGCAGTGGGTCCACAACCCTGGGACGCATCCCAATAACTGCAACCGACAACGGGGGCCTCGACCCTGGGATGCATCCCAATACCGCTGACAAACTGGGCCTCGGCCCGGGGATGCATCCCCAAACTGATGCAGTGGGTCCACGACCCTGAGACGTATCCCAATAACTGCAACCGACAACGGGGTCCTCGACCCTAGGACGCATCCCAATACCGCTGACAAAATGGGCCTCGGTTCGGGGACGCATCCCCAAACTGAAATATACTTACGATGATGTGGGTCTCAACCCTAGGATGCATCCCCAAACTTCTGAAGATGATGATATAGGCCTCGAACTTGGGACTCGTCCCCCAAAACTTGATACTGTAGCTGGTGTGGGTCTCAACCCTGGGACTCATCCCCGAAACTGATACTAATGCTGATGTGGCCCTCGCCCTCGGGACTCATCTCCGAAACCGATGCTGATAGGGGCATCTCTTCCAAAACTGATACTGATATGGGCCTCGCCCCCATGCTGATACTGATATGGGCCTCGCCCCTATGCTGATACTGATGTGGACCTCGTCCCAAACTGCTACTGATATGGGCCTCGCCCCAGACTGATATTGATGTGGACCTCGTCTCACACTGCTACTGATATGGGCCTCGCCTCCAAAACTAATACTGATATGGGCCTCGCCCCAAACTGATACTGATGTGGACCTCGTCCCAAACTGCTACTGATATGGGCCTCGCCCCTAGAATGCCATACCCGGCAGAACCACTGATGTTCCATTCCAACATATTGTATTGTCTCTCGCGAGATAATCTTGATAGCTAGACATATATTCGTCCTCAACGAATGCTTCGCGTCAAAACTGGAGAATCTTCAAAGTACTCGATACGCTCAACTCCAATCGTCTGAATAGGTGATCTGAACTAGACTCATAGTGTGTGTGTGCAAAGGTTCTTTCACAACATTTTCCTTAAGTTAGCCAACTTGATGATTTCGCTTCGGAGATTCGGACCAGTGGGTCTAACCAATCTGGATGTCTTTATCACTTTCTGTGATTACTTCGGCATACTCAATATGATATGGTCTTCTCTTTCTTTTCTTATCTTTTTCTTTTCATCGTTTTTTTTTGACACACCTACCCTTTAAGGTAGCATTTCTCCTCATGGTGGTCCTAATACTCGCCCATGGGTAGCTTCACGCTTATCGGTTATAGGCGGTCTATTTTTCTTTTCTTTTTAGAGACTTTCTTTACTTCCAACCATATCATATATCGTAGCATAAGTAAACCAGGGTGGACATCCAGGCAAACGGTCATTCACCGATCCATCATCCCTTCGGATAGTCATCTTGCCAACCAATCAGGTTTCCACTGTTGAGATCCCATAATCAAGTGCTCGCGAGTCCAACTGAGATCAATCTATTCAGAATACCGGACGAGAGCACGTCTCGCACTCATCATTTCTCAAGCTTCTCCCTACAACAAACAATGTCATCACCGGACATATGTCTAACTATCAAAGATTCCTCTCTCTCATTTTTCTCTCTTTCCCTTTTTTTTTCACTAATTCCACATTATTCTTCCGTTATCTTATGATAATATGGGCTTCACCCCCCGAGATCCATTCCTGAAACTCAAACTCATGTGGGTCTCAACCATCAGATTATTACCCGAATCCGATATTGTGCTTTCGCTGTTTCTGAATGGCTTGTCTTTGCCGCTTTCTCTTTTCTTCTTCAAAACCTGTGAACACAAAACAAAACAAACACAAAAGGATGCAAAATGGGTTACGTGTATGCATGCATACATGTGTTTCTTATCCCGTCGGGTTAGGTCTTCCGCCAATTCCCTTGGTGACTGCTCGGTCTTTTCTTCCTCAAGTAAAGTACTGTTTCAATCTGTCCACGTCGATCGGCTCGGTGAACCCATTCTCCTCTAAATCCGATAGTCTCACCGTCCCGTTTCCCATTGCTGAATGGCTATCCTGTCTTTTCTACTTGTTTCTTCCAAAAATTCACCGGGTTCGAAATATCACTGAGTATCATAGTACCAAGGTTGAATACTTTTATCCAATATACTTATGTTGCAGAGACTCAGGCAAGTTAACGAAATGAACATCTTTATTATCATTAAGGAAAGGTTCGAACAAATAGACAAAATCAATGTCTCTATTAATAAATGTTGGATCACAACTGAATAAGATCTGGGAGACAAACATCTCCATAAATTGCAACTTTATTTTCCATTGCTTTCTTATTTCCTTCAACCATCAATTTCTCCAGGTACAGTAGTTCTTCTTCCCATTCACTTTTCCCTTTTGCAACCCCCGTCTCATCACTGTCTGAGAAGTTTTCCCAAAGATCCTCCCTTTGCTTTATTTCACTTTTACCACTGTTGCCTCGTATCCCCGTGCAAGAAGTTTGGTAGTTGTGGGTTGGGAAGACAAGATTGTCGGGTAGGCCGGAGTCATAATGTGGGTAGGTGGAGGTTTTCTGTGTATGTTGGCTTGTTCTTTTTCCGGGTTGGGTATTTTATGGGTATCAATGAGGTTTTGGATTTCATGCCTAAGGCGGATGCAGTTATTAGTTTCATGGCCCCTTTCTTGGTGGAAGTAACAATACTGATTTAGGTTGAGGTATGGTGGCACATGTTTAGGAAGTGGTCTAGGTTTTAAGGGTTTTAGAAGTCCTTGCATCTTCAGTTTCTTAAACACCTTTGACAAAGGTCTACCAAGATTGGAGAATCGTCTGTTTCTGATAGAGGCGATATCGGAAGGAGGGAGTTTGGTTTCCGAAGGTTCCCCGATGGTCTTTCCATTCTGATTGTTCATCTCTCTGCTATCTGCTATACAGAGTGCGGTCAAACTGGTCACAACATTAGTCAGAGCTTGCAATATCTCAACAATTCCTATTATTTTGGTCTCCAATTGATCCAGGCGGGATCCCTCGTTGGCTGACTCATTCATATTGACTGATGGTCTTCTGAAAAGTCTTCCCCCAACCCAACGGGTATCTATGATGGATTTTAACACAAAGGGGGTTAGCATGATGCGTGTATGCATGATTGCATGTCATGTATGCGATGTATGGAATAAATAAGTTTATAAAATAATTTGCACTAATTGGCCCATTATCATTTTAAAGTGTTCAATCATATTATTGCGCGGTGCAAACTTGTCCCAGTTGAAATGGCCCAACATGTTTACACTTCGCGATAACATAACCAAATAATCTTCAGATGATAAAAGGCCAATACATAAAATGGCCCATCGGCATTTTAGAAGCCTTTGGCCCAACTGTCAAAGGACACGAACTCGTCACAGTTTAAATGGCCCAAGAAGTTCACATCTCTTGACAAAAGGTCCAACTGGATCCAAATAACGATGGTCCAAAACACAAATATAACAAGATAATTCAAGCATAAAACAATAATTTTTACATAATGGCCCATCCACATTTCAGAAGCTTTGGGCCTAATAGTCATAAGGTACGAACTCGCCCCAGTTTAAATGGCCCAGCAAGTTCACATTTCTGACAATAGTCCAACTGCATCCAAATGAGGATGGTCCATAAGCACATACTCAAGGAAATAATTGTTACTTTAACCATACAAACCCGGTCTATGGGTGGGTTCACAGGAGTGTAGACAAAGGCTCTCATCGGCGAAGGATGGCCCACAACTAGGTCTCTCCAATCAAGGGTTCGAGCAACCAAGTGAGCGCACCATTTTTTATACACTAAGGTACGTGCCAATGAGCTATGGTGTGTGACGGACTGTTAAATGAATTTCTCGTTGTAGATTCCCCAAAGGGAAGGTGGAGCGAGGCTCACTTAAATACCCAAGCCTCTTAGGCTCTTATCGCTTGGTGTCAGGAATAAACAACGAGTCCTCCAAATTAGTCCATCACAATAGGCTACGAGTAGATGGCTATCTAGGTGCCTTCACAGCTTTTCCTTCTAGAAAGGTAGTGAGTGAAGGAAGACACCAAACCATTACCTAGCCTCATAATGCCTTTGATTAAACCCCCATTTTATCCACTATAGACACGGTCAATTAGAACATAAATCCAAACATTACAAGACAATATTTCGGGGCCGATTCTCTATCCCCAGTGGAGTCGCCAGACTGTAGACAATAGAACCTGACGACGCTGTTCTAGGCTCGCGGCCTAGTCAGGAGTACGGAGTAGCCACGGGGGTTAATGTGTTTGTCGTTGCTGAGGTTTAGGGCTGGTGAATGGCGTGAAGGTTGATGCGTAGTGTTTTGTGAGTGGGTTCGTGGGTCAGTGGCTTGAGGGGTTTTGGTACGTGGACAGTGGCTGCAATTGGGTTGTAGGTGCGTGGAGGGTAGTCATGGGCTGTGAAGGGTTGTTGCTTGGCTGAGGTTTAGGGCTGGTGAATGGCGCTTGTTTGGCAAGGGACGTGAGGTGCGTGGAAGGCAAGGGCAGTGGCTGCTACGGGCTGCAGGATTTGTGTGTGATGAATCCGTGGAGGGCAGTTAATGGAGTAAGGTGGGTGGCTTAAAGCTTGTCAGTTTTGTCATTCGTTTCTTATGTTAGTGTTTTTGTCTTGGTCGGTTGGTGCTTAGTTTGTGAAGGGCTGGTGATTTTGGCTGTGAGAGGGGTTGCTCACGTTGAATCTTAGGGTTTTTTGGTTTGTGATCTGTGAAGCCGAGTGAGAGAGAGGAGTCTAGGGGGAGAGGAGATGAGTGTCTTCGTTTATTTTTGTGTTTGTAGTTTGGCCGTGAGAGTCTTCTTTTGTTTGCAAATTTGTGTTGTTTATATATTAGTCAATTATGGTTTTTCCTTGTCTCACAAGGAAGGGATATTGGTTTCTAATTTAGGCTTTTCAAGAATGGTATACACAAGATTGAGGGGGGACAAAATATTTTAAATTAGGAAGTTACAAGATTAGATTGGTGTTGATTAGGAAGTCAAATATTTTAGATTGGTAAATATATTATTTAGTTAGGAATGATTATATTTGATTAGTTTATATTAGGCATATACTTATTTTATGTTTGGTAAATATTTTATTTATTTATTTAATTTAATTAATATTTTATTTAGTTAATGTTTTAATTTAATTAATAATTATTTAATTTGGGTGTGTATTAGGGGGCTATGGGCGTGCGGGCTTTGGTTAGGTGGGTGGGCTTGGCTAGGTGTTTTGATGTATTTTAATTTGGAAGTGAATTATTTAATTTAAAATTAAATTAAATTTGAATTGGAATTAATTTAATTGGATTTAATTTGTGAATTTAATTTGATTAAGATTTAATTTAATTATGTTTTAATTTAATTCAATTGTATTTTAGTTTAGTTTTAATTTCAATTGGTTAAAATTTGTGACATGTGTTTTAAATGTTTTAATTATTTTTTAATTTGTGAGATGTGTTTTAACACGGAGGTCCAACAAGCGAACCCGAAGCTAATCCAGCGAATAAAAACTAACAAAATGTTGATTCCCTTCCGACGATCGTTTCCCGCAACTTCCTCGACTAAAAAAGTAGTGCCTCCAACTGAGACTCATCATCGGGTTTCACATGCAAAAATGCAATGTCTACAATTACTCTGCATTTTGGTCTGAGACCGGCATACCGATCCCTTACCGGTATCCATACCGGTAAGATGCTCTGTTATGCATGCTCACTGGAACCAGCATGGACCTTACCGGTCACCATACCGGTGAGCCCAACGGCTAGTTCCCTTACTGGAACCGGTATACCCTAAACCGGTCTTCATACCGGTGACATTTCCGGTCTAGCTCTTCATTGTGCAATCATACTGGAACCGGCACGGACCATACCGGTCCTCATACCGGTTTCCATACCGGTCTAACGTATACTTGCCCAATGGTAATATAGCCGTTAGTATCCGTTGGAAACCCAGACCGGCATATCGGTCTCCATACCGGTGTCCAAACCGGTCTTGCTGTAAGTTGGGGAATGCTTTGCATTTTATTATAAATAGAACCCCAACTCATTTGTGCTTGGTTAGAGACTTAGAAAACCTTCATAAATATTCTACCAAGGCAAATACAAGAGTGTCTTAAACCTTCATATACTTAAACACTCATACAAGCTCACACACACTACACCTTCATACATTTAGTAGTGAGCTTAGAACAATTGGGTTTGCAACTCACACAATCTTCTTATTATTTGTGAGTGCCCAAGTGTGTTAAGAATTTATTTATCAAAACACTTGTGGTTGTGAAATCCCATTAGTTTGGGTAGTTGTAAAGGTTGTGAGTGCGCCTACGAACAAAACTCAAAAGTGTAAAAGGTTCGGAGTGCGCCTTTGCGGAAAACTCTTGGTTGCGGGTGAACCACGTAAACTCAATTTTAGTGGAAATCTTAAAGCGAGGCTTGGGGGAGTGGACGTAGGCACGTTTGGCCGAACCACTATAAATCACGGTGTCGTATTTCTTATCCCTATTATTTTACTTATTTGCAAGTTAATTTATATTTATGTATTGAGTAGAAAACTTGCATATAGGATATTAATCGAAATAGAGAAATATTAACCTAAGTGTCCATTTGGTAATAAGAGCTAAAAATCGGCAAAGATTTATTTAATTATGCATTTATAGCGATAACCCAATTCACCCCCCTCTTGGGTATAGAGATTGCTTGTCGCTATTGCTTGTAGGTAATTTCATCTACACCATACAAACTTGTCTGCATTGATAGGCTTGGTCATTATGTTTTCAAGGTTCTCATTGGTGTGTGTACCTTCAACAAGTCCACATTGCATTCTTCCACTACTTCACGAAAAAGTGGTATTATACCTCTATATGTTTCGTTCTTGAATGAAAGACTGGATTCTTTGCAATATAAAAAGCACTATGACTGTCATAAAATAATAGAATATTCTCTTTTTTGTGTCCGAGCTCCTCCAATAACCTTTGAAACCAAATAGCTTCCTTGTAAGCTTGTGTAGCTGCCATGTATTCAGCTTTTGTTGTAGAAAAAGTCATAACACTTTGTAACTTGGATACCCAGCTCACTGCTCCTCCTACAAGTACAAACACATAACCCGTGGTGGATTTTCTTTTGTCAATATCTCATGTAAAATATGAATCCACGTAGCCCCTCACAACTAATTCTGATCCTCCATAACATAATGCAGCATCTGAGGTTCCTTTGATATATCTAAGGATCCTCTTAACATAATTCCAATGCTCTCTACCAGAATTCGCCATAAAATGACTAACTACTCCCACTGCTTGTGCAATGTCTGGTCTTGTACAAATCATGGCGTATATTAAGCTTCTTATTGCTGATGCATACGGTACTCGAGACATCTCTTTCCTCTTAGCTTCATTACTAGGACATATAAAATATGATAACTTGAAATTAACAGGAAGTGTGGTAGAAATTGGCTTACAATCTTCCATGTCGAACCGTTGTAATATGTTATACTAGAGCAAGTGGGAAAAATTGTTAGGGTTGGTGCTCAGAGTGCCAATCCGGATCGTATTTATGTCCGATTCATAAATACGAGCAATTGTATTTTCCATAATATTACTAATTTAGATGGTAGCACCCTTGTCTTTTTTACGCCTATTCGATCTAATTGCGATTAGATATCTGATTACGATTAGATCGAAACTGAATCTGGTTCAGTGATTCGTGTATATTAGACAAAGACCTTAGGATTTACTAGGGGTGAGCAAAACCGGTTTCGGTTCCGATTTCGCATGGAACCGAAACCTACCTAGAAAAAATCGGTTCATAACTAAGTGGAACTGGAACCTACCCAATTAAATAGGGTACCCTATTAATCGGTTCCAATTCGGTTCCGGTCCGGTTCTAAATTGCCCCATTCAATTACCAGAAGCTAACAATGAAATTTCAGTGGGGAGATAAATAAGTTTGCTGGACAGGGGATCCTGCCTTGGTCCGGAAAATGGTACTCATGAGCCACCAGTGAAATATGAGGAAAGGCTATGTGTAATTCTCAGGAAAATTTTTTTTTAAAAAAAAAGTAACTCTCATTGTCATTGGTTTCATAATTTTATCTTACATGTATCACAATCTTTATGTTTTCTTGATATACGATGATATTAGTTTCTGATTAAATTCATCCTAACTGGTTTCTCTAGATTTTCTGGTTTCTTCCACTGTTTCCGAATTCAAAGGTCCAGATATATTTGGTATGGTTCGCATGGCTCAAGTGAATATGGAAATGGGCCAATTGGCTCATTTAAATATTCAATCAAAGCTCCCTTATATTTGAAGCCAACTTTAGTTCTTTAATTTGGAACTAGTTCTATTGTTTCTCCTTAAAAACCATGCAGAATACTTTAAATGGTATCCTTAGAAACCTGATTGTTAAAAAAATGGGTTTCAAAAATCGGTTCCATGGTCCGGTTCCGGTTCCGACCATTTTGGAACCGGAACCGGACCGGTTAAAATCGGTTCCTTCAATTTGGAACCGGAACCGGACCGGTTATAATCGGTTCCGGTTCCAAACCCAAAAAATCGATCCGGTTCCAACCGGTTCTACCCGGAACCGGTGCTCACCCCTAGGATTTACAGTATAATGCGCAGTTACAACATAGTTTGTAATTGAAATTTGGAAGTGCACTATTAGTTGTATATCCTTAAATAAAGTTCATGGTCAAGATTTTCTAACACAGGTCGGTTAGTAAAATCCGCTGAGACCAGTACATGTCGTATATCATGACTTGGTCCAATGGTTTATCCCATTGAACCATGAGTCTCGGGAGACTCATATAGACATGTAGGTGTTTATTTGATAAGACACTGAACGACTCACGGAAGGTTTCCTAATAGATGGTACACCAACGTCAATAGGAACCTTTTCGAGTTGAGTGAGCATAGTGGTCCTTCGACATGAGATACCACCATGGATATATGAGCTATACTCCACACTTTGATGGCAGTCACGTCAATGATCTAGCCATGATCAAACCTCCGCCTGTTCGTTGGGTGTGGACTGATGCAAATGATATCATGTGCGTATCAAGATAGGATCCGTCATTCCTGTGTACAGGGCATAGGCATCCAGCATGTGTTTACGATCTAGTAAATCCATGGCCGTGGTATAACGTCGGAAACCAGTTCCGAGTGTTATTTCGTGATCATAAATTGAAAGTCGACTGTATTATACCGAACGAAATTGACGTTCCGATATATATCACAGGTATAATACGGATGGCTTGTGACGGAGGGATTATACGTATGCTCTGACCTAGGCTTGTATAGTTTAGCGAGATTATCAATGGTCGTCATAATCCATGAATATGTGGATTATGGACACGAAATTGGATTTTGTGACGGATAAACCTAAACTTAGAGAGTCCCACAATATGAAGTGTACCCGTTGAGCACTTGGGCAACTCGATATGAATAATACGGATTATTCATTATACTTCACCGGATTAAATGAGTTAATTCGGATCGTTTAATTGATTAAACGATAACACATGCAATTAGGGATTTTGTCCGATAATAATTTTTTTTTATATTTATATTTGATACATAATACGATTAGATACACATTAATTATTTGTAAAAATGAGATTTTGACACATGCCTTAAATATATGTATTTATTATTTAATGTAAATAAAATATACATATTTGTGTAAATTAATTGTTTAATTATTTAATAGTTAAATAATTAAATAATTAAAATTTTAGTCTTATCTTTTTGTCATAGTTGCTATGAAAAATGGTGATTCCTAATTGGTTACACATGGCATGAATTTAATTAGTCTTTGTGTGTCCAATTTTGATTGGATATAATAAAGATTAAAGCTTTTAATTTGATTAAAAAAACTTGATATGACAAAAGTGCCCTTAAAGCCAAATATTCGGTCATATATTGGAGAGAGAGAGAAATTATTTTGATCATCTTCTTCATCTTTCCATTTTACCGTGAGCCTCACAAAACATGGGTTTCAAGTTTATTTGATTAATCCATGAAAATTTGTAAGGAAAAATCAAGAAAAAATGCTTGGATTTATGAGTTTTAAGGTAAGTCTTCATAACCCATGGCTTAGAAATTTGATTTCTTGTTTTCTTGATGACTTAGAATGGTTCTAGGTTCTTACAAATCTGATTTTTTTGGGGATTTTGGTTGTTGTGGTTGAATTGGAAGTTTGGAAGCATGTGTGAAGTGAAATTGGTGAATATTATTGTAATATTATGCCAATTTATTCAATTGATGAATTATTGTCATTCTAGAGTTATTGATCCACTCTAAAATAGCCTAGAATTGTTCTAGAGTTTTTCATGTGTGGTGGGACACATTTGGTGATGAATTAATTAGATTAATCTTGTTGAAAACTGGTTTAAAGCATGAATTTGTGGACTGTTTTTCTTTACTGTTCAGACCTGGAAAATGTTCTATTTTGGTGATGAAATTGTGGTCTTTTGAATATTTTGGATGTGTTTTGGGAGTTGGCACAATTTCCGGAAAATGTTTCCGACTTGAAATAAGCGAAAACGGCCAAAAACGACGTTACCGGGTGGATTTTGAGCCAACCGGGTGACAGCTGCCCAAACAGTGAATTTTTCACTATTCGGGCAGCCCATGAACTGCCCCGAAATTATTGAAGCTGGCCTGGGCAGTTTCCATAAGTTTCAGGTAGTCGGTTTTGTCAAAAAAGCATTTTAGGTAATTTTGCGGAAAAACGATTTTCGTAAAAGTTTCACGAGTTTTCAACTTGTTTATGTCAATATTTGATATTGAAGTATTTTGAAAAAAGTTTTAAAATACGATTTCGCTCGAACTCGCGCTTCCGCTGCGCCTCATCGCCCAAAACCCCAACAAAAATGGTATGAGAGCGGGTCTGATGCTTCATCTATTACATTATTTATGCTTGATATTTGATATTTAATCCAATTTAATGTTCGCACATGCTAGGAATCTAGATATATTTCTTTACTTTTCGGTTTTACGTTAACGGAAAATATAACTGAAATTTAATCGTTAAATTGTGTTATGTTTTCTAAAGTAGAATTGAAATGTTTAGAAAATGATTTAGATTAAATTTTGCATTGGATGTAGAGAATAACTTCCATTGGAAAATCCCCGCTTTTAAATATGGCTCTAAAGTAACGTGTATTGGATACATGTTTCTTGGTCCGTCTTATCAATACGGTTTATGGGTAACTTTCTATAGCTGCATCTGAGATCGTGCCAAAGCAGTGATGGTGTAGTTGATAGAATTTTATCCGTGCCGGTTGTATATTGATACTAGACAAATTCAAGTGAAAGTGAAAATCCTGAATGTGCCAAAGCTGTCAGGACTACATCGGTAGCTTGAGTTTGTCATTGGCAAGTGAAGCCTTGATACGCCTCCCTGTAAACGTGCCAAAGCTGTCACAGCGAGAAACGGTCAAGACCAAAACCAGGAGTCACTGGTGAATGATTAACAAAAAGTTGTCTACCTAATGAATCTACGTAGGCGAGATCGTACCAAAGCTGTGAGTCGAAATATATTCATGGGATCCTACTCTCACTATGGAATTAGATTTAATTATTGAATTCCCGTTGTCCATTTGGGATTACGGTATTACGTAAAGTAGTGGGAGACACTGCTGAGTTTAAAATCCATAACTTAAGCAGTGCGTAATTTTATGGAATTTACTGCTTTCGTTTTCCTTTTTTTTTATATTGTTTATATATTTAAATTTCTAATCCACTGCATAGTATATTACTTGAATATATAGGTTTTCTGATTTTACTTATGGTTGCGTAATTCTAGAATAGGTTCTAGAAAAATAGTAGACTGAGATATTGTTAAATTAGTTTAAACCATCGGGAACTATTGTTCCGATTTCATTGAAAATCGAGATGGTTTGTGACTTAGTTACTAAGTCACGATTAGGTAATCTAAATAGATATTTGTGTTTAGGATATTATTCTAGATATAATTGTTTCTTATGCAGTAAGAATTGACTTGAATAGTTCATGTCTCGAGATTTTTTACTGGCATTAAGAAAACTCTTTTAGTATTTGTTTATCTTTTAATGACGTTTCTTAACTTTAGTGACTTTGAGAAGTCACGTGTCTGATACAGTTTGCGAATCAATTATTTACAATTGTTGTAATAATTGAACACAAATTATAAAGCTTAAGAAAGGAGATATGTATAGTTGTGTATAGAGAATTTTTATTCTCACAATACGACAATTAAAGGTATTGGATACCAGATCTCCCGTCTAGTTATTTAAAATAATGTTCAATGATTGTTTTGATATTTGATATCAGAATTTTTGACTATTGGATAGTTACTTGTTCTGTATGAACAGCTGTTACATATTTTAAAGTAACTAGTAGTGTCATTAATGAAAGATAAGCATTAAGAAAATATTCTATAGAATAAATAACTTAGAACTGTGCTTTATGAGATTTTATCGTAAAAGCATCAGATGTTTTTTCGGTATGGTAAAGGATGGTCTGATACAAGATCATACCACATATCCTTATCCATTTAATGAATATTGTATTCAGGATGTGATTAAATCTCATTTAACCAATGATCGTCATTGGACCACAAGATTTATTAGACTGATATACTGGATATATGCAGTCTAATGAATTAGTAATTTCCTTGTATAGTTTTCTTCGCTTCGTAACTCAGTTCATGATTTGTCATGGCTTAGTTACGTGTTTCTAATAGAGAACATGTTGAACGTCTTGAATGGTTCAAGAACTTTCAATATGTTTCTAATGAAACTCGGATAGAATATTTTGAATAGTTCAAAGATATTCTATCTGTAGTGTTGAAAACTATATCTTTAGAAATTCATTACGCGTCTTTGAATTGTTCGAGGATGTTTGATTTGATCAAACTCATGAATTTAAGGCAATTAGTTCTAAAGTTAATTAATGAATATGATTCTTACTAGTAATCGAATCTTATATGATTTGATTCGTTGATATTGAAAGTTACCGAAAAGTTTTCAATACTGATGGGGTTATGCTCCAGCAACACTAATTCATCCCTTTAATTAAGGTTCCATTCGTTCCTACAGTTACATATATGATATGTATAGTAGAAAAATTGAATCTTGAAAAGTTTGAGATTTGAATCTTTCTTTTGTGTAATTGTTAAATAATTGAAAATACTCGCGCCTCGGAGGTGCGAGTGAAAAGTTTATCATTTATTATATTTAATGGAATATTGTATTCTATTTGATAGAATATCTTTTCTACGATCCTGAGTAATAAAATTATTTTGTTACTTGGTGATTAACATTGGATGTTGACGATTGTAGAAAAGACTTTACTTAGTGAAGTCAATTGTGAGAATGATAAATTGTAATGGAACTACGTAATTAATAAGATGAAATGACCCTTAGAGAACTTCCGTATAAGTTCAATAGGATGTCAGAATCATTTACAAGGTATTTGATACTTAATGATTCTGTTGTTTTCTTATTGAAGAAAATTATCCTATAACTTATAGTGGGAGCGATATTTGATATCGATTCCGGAACTTAACATTGAACCATAGATCTGAGATTGTTCATGGCTTACTACGATCAAGTTTTGAACTTGATTAAGCTTTCATTATGAATAGTTCATAAAATGTGCAAATTGGTTGTGCATCAAAAGCGAAGTTAGCTCGATAAAGGTTTGACCTTTATAGTATGACAGTGAGAAAGGTTATACTCAGTAGTCTATTGTAGATTCTGAGAAAACTTGTCTCTAGTCGCACTAATTGAGCTATTAAGGATCTATTGGTTAGTGTTGATATTAAACCGTGTGTTTTGGCTAAAGAATGCAAAGTGGCGTTCTTGAATGTTTTCTTCGAACGAGAGATCCGTCGTGATTTCTTTGTTTGAAGAGTTCATTCTAGAATGGCCCTAGAGTTTGTATTCTACTAAGATCACAGTTTGATACATTAGCTTATGGAGCCTATTGTAGACTCAGATAAGCTTTCCGGAAATCGGTGTTCTCTGATTTTGATATCAGTCAGATTGTCTGGTTTTATAGAAATATAGAGAATACGTATTTGTCAGTAGGGTCAGTGGGAGCGTACAAATTTCTTTCTAGTATTACATATCCTAAGTCTTCTTTTCTCCGTGTTTGCAGTGGGAGTAGTCCCTGATATATTTGATTTATAAAATTTTATATATGATATAAAAATGAGAGACTTGTGAGATACTCCCATTAGTCGCTTATTAGATATGATCTAATAAAGGACACAACAAGACTATCAGTATGACAGTTAGTATAACTGTTTGACAGTTAACGTGTCTTTTATGTATATAGTATTCAACTTTCGTAAAAGATGATTCCTTTGTCGAAAGAAAGAATGATTGAAATATCTAATCAATCTTATGCACCATAGGATGATGACATAATGAGTACTATATTATGTGCAATTAAAATATCAATTTAATCGTAATTGTTACGAGTTATTTTGATATGCTGCAGACCATACGATGGATCTTGAAACATGTTCTTTATGATCTTTGAGATATTAAGAATGAGTTTCATATTCATGGAGAATTTAGTCAGCAACCATAAGGTCAGATTAGTTTTGATTCTAATTATGACATTAGATGGCTTATGTCAAATAAAGTCAGAAAATATGCAGTGGAAGTGTCACTGTTGATTCTACTAAACTAGTGGAATCAGTTGCAACTTATGAAGTATTGACTTATGAAGTTGCAAAGTGACCTCTATGATTAGAAGTTTTGATATTGGTTTTGTGCCTACAGTTGTCTTATAGTATTTTGCATTTGATCCATATATACTTAGACAACTTAATAGCTATAGCATAATACTGATATAACATCTTAGTCATATTGATGTAGAATTTGGATTCAACAAAACATGAATGATGTTGGTTAAGGAAAACGGTTGGATTTGTTGGACAGACTCGATTTGTTAAAGCAGGCTTACTTGTTGTTGCCTACCTTTTAAGTGTTGGTGAGCTTTTGAGGGTCATGAGTATGTGATACACATTGAGATGTGTATATGATACCATGGATTGGCACTAGAGCAAGTGGGATAAATTGTTAGGGTTGGTGCTCAGAGTGCCAATCCGGATCGTATTTATGTCCGATTCATAAATACGAGCAATTGTATTTTCCATAATATTTCTAATTTAGATGGTAGCACCCTTGTTTTTTTTACGCCTATTCGATCTAATTGCAATTAGATATCTGATTACGATTAGATCGAAACTGAATCTGGTTCAGTGATTCGTGTATATTAGACAAAGACCTTATGATTTACAGTATAGTGTGCAGTTACAACGTAGTTTGTAATTGACATTGGGAAGTCCACTATTAGTTGTATATCCTTAAATAAAGTTTCTGGTCAAGATTTGCTAACACGGGTGGATAAGTAAAATCCGCTGAGACCAGTACATGTCGTATATCATGACTTGGTTCGATGGTTTATCCCAGTGAACCATGAGTCTCGGGAGACTCATATAGACATGTAGGTGTTTATTTGATAAGACACTGAACGACTCACGGAAGGTTTCCTAATAGATAGTACACCAACGTCAATAGGAACCTTCTCGAGTTGAGCGAGCATAGTGGTCATTCGACTCGAGATACCACTGTGGATATATGAGCTATCCTCCACACTTTGATGGAAGTCACGTCAACGATCTAGCCATGATCAGACCTCCGCATGTTCATTGGGTGTGGACGGATGCTCATGATATCATATGTGTATCAAGATAGGATCCGTCAGTCTTGTGTACATGGCATAGACATCCAGCACGTGTTTACGATCTAGTAAATCCATAGCCGTGGTATAACGTCGAAAACCAGTTCCGAGTGTTATTTCGTGATCGTAAATTGAAAGTCGACTGTATTATACCGAACAGATTTGACTTTCTGATCTATATCCCAGGTATAATACGGATGGCCTGTGATAGAGAGAGAGATTATACGTATCATATGACGTAGGCTTGTATAGTTTAGCGAGATTATCCGTGGTCGTCATAATCTATGAATGGGTGGATTATGGACACGAAATTAGATTTCGTGACGGATAAACCTAAACTTAGAGAGTCCCACAATATGAGGTGTACTCGTTGAGCACTTGGGCAACTCGATATGAATAATACAGATTATTCATTATACTTCACCGAATTAAATGAGTTAATTCAGATCGTTTAATCGATTAAACAATAACACATGCAATTAGGAATTTTGTCCGATAATAATTTTTTATGTATTTGTATTTGATACATAATACGATTAGATACACATTAATTATTTGTCAAAATGAGATTTTGACACATGCCTTAAATATATGTATTTATTATTTAATGTAAATAAAATATACATATTTGTGTAAATTAATTGTTTAATTATTTAATAGTTAAATAATTAAATAATTAAAATTTTAGTCTTATCCTTTTGCCATAATTGCTATGACAAATGGTGATTCCTAATTGGTTACACATGGCATGAATTTAATTAGTCTTTGTGTGTCCAATTTTGATTGGATATAATAAAGATTAAAGCTTTTAATTTGATTAAAAAAACTTGATATGACAAAAGTGCCCTTAAAGCCATATATTCGGTCATATAGTGGAGAGAGAGAGAGAAATTATTTTGATCATCTTCTTCATCTTTCCACTTTGCCGTGAGCCTCACAAAAATGGGTTTCAAGATTATTTGATTAATCCATGAAGATTTGTAAGGAAAAATCAAGAAAAATGCTTGGATTTATGAGTTTAAGGTAAGTCTTCATAACCCATGGCTTAGAAATTGATTTCTTATTTTTCTTGATGACTTAGAATGGTTCTAGGGTTCTTACAAATCTGATTTTTTGGGGATTTTGGTTGTTGTGGTTGAATTGGAAGTTTGGAAGCATGTGTGAAGTGAAATTGGTGAATATTATTGTAATATTATGCCAATTTATTCAATTGTTGCCATTCTAGAGTTATTGATCCACTCTAAAATAGCCTAGAATTTTTCTAGAGTTGTTCATGTGTGGTGAGACTCATTCGGTGATGGATTAATTAGATTAATCTTGTTGAAAACTGGTTTAAAGCATGAATTTGTGGATTGTTTTTCTTTACTGTTCAGACCTGGAAAATGTTCTATTTTGGTGATGAAATTGTGGTATTTTGAATGTTTTGGATGTTTTTTTGGAGTTGGCACAATTTCCGGAAAATGTTTCCGACTTCAAATAAGCGAAAACGGCCAAAATGGCGTTACCGGGTGGATTTTGAGCCAACCGGGTGACGGCTGCCCAAACAGTGAATATGTCACTATTCTGGTAGTCCATGAACTGCCCCGACATTATTGAAGCTGACCTGGGCAGTTTCCATAAGTTTCGGATAGTCAGTTTGGTCAAAAAAGTTTTTTAGGTAATTTTGCGGAAAACGGTTTTCGTAAAAGTTTCCCGAGTTTTCAACTTGTTTATGTCAATATTTGATATTGAATAAATAGGTTTAGGTGAAATATGAATAAATTATTCATATTAGATATTGAATGATTTATTAGGTATTTTGAAAAGGTTTTAAAATACGATTTCGCTCGAACCCGCGCTTCCGCTGCGCCTCATCGCCCAAAACCCCAACATTTGCATCCCTATAATCTTATTTGTTGGTCCCAAATCCTTCATGTCAAACTCTCTAGCTAATTGGGCCTTTAATTCTTGGACTTGATATTTGTTAGGGTCTGCTACTAATATGTCGTCCACATACAACAATAAAATAATAAAGTCATTATTTCCAAACCTCTTGTAATATGTACAATGGTCTGAACTGAGTCTGTTGTACCAGAGACAAATAATAAAGGAATCAAATCTCTTATACCAATATCTTGGTGCCTGTTTGAGACCATATAGAGATTTGTTCAACCTGCAAACCAAGTTCTCATTGCCTATTTCAGCAAAACCTTTTAGTTGAAGCATATAAATTTCTTCTTAGTTCTCCATGAAGAAATGCAATTTTTACATCCAATTGTTCCAGATATAGGTCAAAGGTAGCACACATAGTTAGGACTACTCTGACTGTTGTAAGTCGAACCACTGGAGAAAATATCTCGTTGAAATCAATCCTTTCTTTCTGAGCATATCCTTTCACCACCAATCTTGCACGATACCGCTCCACTTGATCATTTCTATCTCAATTGATCTTGTAGACCTATTTATTACCAATGGCTTTTCTTCTACATGGTAATGGTACTAGATCCCATTTATTATTTATGTGCAAAACTTCTATTTCTTTTTGCATTGCTACCATCCACAAAGATGCATTTACATCTTTTGTAGCTTCATGGAAAGTTAATGGCTCTCCATCCTCTGTTAGGAGACAGTATGCAATGTTACTCTTTGTATCATACTCTGAGTGCCGACCTGGAGGCCTTTTCACTCGAGTTGATAGACGAACTTCAGAAGCTTCAAACTCAATTAGTTATGGTACCTCGTGCTCTGGTGCTGCTTCAGAAGAATCTGAATTTTATTGTTCTGGATTATTTTATACCAGTACTGTTGTAGTGTCTGTACTTTCTTTTGAAGTGCTATCATTTCCTTCTTTCTGCAGTTGATCTTCTACAAATATCACATCTTTTCTGATGATGAACTTGTGGGTAGTGGGATCCCACAAGCGATACCCATTTACTCCATCAGCATAACCCAAGAAAATATATTTTCTAGATTTTGGATCTAGCTTTGTTGTTTCTTGAGTGTTGTACATTACGTATACATGACAACCAAAAATGTGAAGAGATGAGTAATCAGCTGATTTTCCGCTCCACATCTCCATTCGTGTCTTCAAATTATTGGCAGTTGATGGAGATCTATTTACAACATAACATGCTGTATGAACCGCTTCTGCCCAAAAACATTTTGGTAGACTAGCTGTTTTGAGCATAACTCTTACTCTTTCCAGCAACGTTCTATTCATCTTTTTCTGCCACCCCATTTTGTTGAGGAGTATATGGTGTAGTAGTCTATCTTTTGATGCATTCTTGCTGACAATATGCATCAAAATCTTTGCTGCAATATTCTCCTCCATTATCTGTCCTTAAACACTTGATTCTTTTTCCAGATTTTACTTCAATTTATGCTGTGAAGTTTATGGAAAGTGGCATCACATCTGACTTATTTTTGATCGGGTACACCCAACATCTTCTAGAAAAATCATCAATAAATGATATAAAATATTTTGCTTTCCCCAGAGATTGAACCGGTGCTTCCCAAACATCATAGTGAATCAACTCTAAAATGGTTTTGCTCTGAGCACTTGACTTGCTGAATTTTAATCTGTTTTGCTTACTTGTAACACAATGCTCACAAAACGATAGACTAACTGTTTTCAAGCCTGGGAGTAGCTTTTGATTGACGAGAATCTCCATTCCATGTTCTGACATGTGGCATAGTTTCTGATGCCACAACATAGAAGCTTCCTCTCCAGAATCCAGCAATGCTACTGATGCAGTTGCTTTCTAAATTGAGTCTCCCAAAAGCATATATAAGTTTGTTGATATCTTTTCAACTTTCAAGACTGTAAGTACTCCTTTCACCATTTTTAATACCGCTTTTCAACAACGGTCTTGTATCCGAGGTCAACTAACTGTCCAACTGACAGAATATTTTTCTTCATTCCCATAACATGTCGAACATCTGGTATAGTACAAATGGTACTATTGTACATCTTTATTTTGATGGCTCTAATCCCAACAATTTTCAAGGTATGATCATTGCCTAGAAAAATCGATCCTCCGGAGATAGGTTCATAATCACAGAACCATTCTCTCCTAGAGGTCATGTGTCATGTTGCTGCGGAATCAACCAACCATGCATCACTTAGCTGTTTTTTGCTATCATTGGACACCATTGCTACTTCACTTGTAAAATGCGCCAGCTTCTTCAGAAGTACTTGCAACACATTCTTGAGATTTTGTTGCTAACATGAGCTTTTTCTCCACCATTATTCAGATTCCAACAATCGTTCTGATGTGCAATTTCTTGCCACAATTATAGCATTTAATATTCTTCTTACCTTTTGATTTCGATCGGCCATGGTTTTGACTCCGACTTGGCCACGTTCCGTTAATCTCCCTCTTTCATCAACAATGCTTCTACTTGTTGTGAACTAGATGATCTGTCTTCCTTATTTTGCGCGCTAGACTCTCTCTTCTTCCAAAGCAGCAATTGCAACTTTGCAACTCTCGTCAAATACTAGATTACCAGTGACAACATTACTTCAAGTTGATGATAAGTTGATCATACAAATCATCAGAACTTTGAAGTAGAATCTCTGCACGTTCATTTGCTGATATACTATAATCCAACACAGTGAGTTGGGAAAATAGTGTATTCAAGTTGTTGATGTGATCTGTCATGGATGTGGACTCACTCATTCGAAGAGTGTAAAGTCTCATCTTCAAGAAGATCTTGTTATGTAGTGACTTGACCTTGTACAATTTGGTAAGTGCATCCCAAACCTCTTTTGCAGTCCTCTTCTCTACGACAATGGATAACACCGAATCTGCTAAGGCTAGATGCAAGTTGCCTATAACGTTGTCATTCATATCCTTCTATTTTTCATCAGTTATTTCATTTGGTCTCTCTCCAATTGCCACTAAGCAATTGTTTTTTTCTCAAAATTGCTTTTATTTTAAGTTTCCATATGGAAAAGTTGCTCCATTTGAACTTCTCAATTTCGAATAGTCTCTGTGAACAGTAATCTTGAACTTGAAGCGCTAATACCACTGTTAAGGGATCGTGAGCTGAAGTTGGCATGCAAGTAAAGTGAAATTAAGAATAATTGTTAGTTCATGAGGCTTTGCCTACCATATAACAGTACAAAATAATTATGAGGCTTAGCCTACCATAAATCTTAACAATAAAATAAAGTAATGAGACGCAGATTTAACGTGATAAAACCCTCAATGTGAGGGAAACATCCACGGGCAAAAGTAGAAGGATTTCACTATAGTAGAAAGAATTTTACAACATCTCTTTAACACAATGAGTGAATAATCTCACACTCTCTTAGAATATGAGAACTACAACTCTCTCTCAAATTCTTAAGAAGATTCTATATTTTCTCTTTTAGAATATATAAGATTTGTTTGAGAATGAGATGAAGAAAATAATGAAATGAAATCTTTATTTATAGGCATGAGATGCACGGTGTAAATAATGAATTTTTTTTTTATTTGTTTGTTTTTTCTTTTTTTATGCATATGGGACCATCCAAAATAATTAATACCCTTTTTGATCTCTCCTCTCCTCCAATTATACCGCTGGAAAAAGCAAGAAGCTTTATTGGGGCCACGTACTCCTACTACCTTGTTTGGTTTTGCCGACTCAAAATATAATAAGGAAGAATAGTGATAATTTGTATAAAAAAAAAAAAAAAAAAAAAGATAAAGATAATAAAATTTAATTACAAATAATCAATATTCTATCATAAAAAAGTAATTTTTTAATGTGTCATCTTTTTTCTTTTTTGTGCGAATATCATAAGTAAACGGTTTTTTTCATGAGACTAATCTTTGGACTTCTGACATTAAAAGCTTAATAAAAAGTCTAGTAAGTTTTACATACTGGTTATAGTTTTGACTTTAGAGCAAATATACAAAAATTAGTAAAAACACAAACATACACAAAATAAGAATATTAATTAAAAAGATAATAACTCTACTTATCTTTAGTATTTTGTCTTATTTTTTATGCATCTATTATTTTTATATAATTTTCCATATTCTTTTTTCTACAAATAAATTCGTATGTTCTCACATTTCCAATAAAATAGAAACTTAGTCTCTTAAAATATTAGGAACCAGATATCATCTCAACTTTTCAAGTGCCATCACTCTCTAATCATATATAATTTTAAAGTAGTTTATTCATATACATTTTGTAAATTTAATTTTGAAATTTCTTTAAATTCCAAAATTTTGCCCCGCCCCGGGTCCCTTTGTTTTAGTCCTTTAGTATTAGATCGTGGTTTTGGACTTCTCTTTCTCTATGACAGATCAATTGGCACATGATCTTGCCATTAATATTCTTGGTATTTAGTGGTAAAGATAATTACGTACTGAACTTCCTTTTCTTCGTTGGCATAGTTTCCGCAGAAATATGATCGTGAGTGACAAATTTCTCAAGGGAAAGGTAATCGTGCACGCGTCGATTAGTACGACTTTTCTGATCAAAGATGAGATTCTTCTTCGCCGAAAATTTAATCACTTCCTTGATGCTCCTTTCAAGGAGAAAGTGTCTGTATACTGACAAGTTTGTAAAAAACTGGAAAATCTTATCTCATTTCAGATTATTCATTTTACCTAGGATATTCACTTAAACATATTGGAAATTCGTATGGTTTAGGTTCTGATTCTATACAAAATTATAAACAAACTCTATCTAAGATAAATAAATGATAGAATTTCTATGGTTAAGTCCAAACACTCTTAAATCTAAGCAATTTCCACAATCTGAATAAAAGCAATAATTAAAGAGCGAAAAGTTAAACAATCAATATAGTGATGTTGTTGACGAAGTGGAAACTCTTGACAATAAAAACACTCCGGGTATATAGGTTACCCGCCAAATCCACTATAACCGAGAAACTTACAGTGATGATATAAGACCTTAAGTAACAACTTTGCCGACTTAAATAACTCTATATTGTAATGACCCGAAGAACTCCCTGAGTCTGCATTAAGTCGCTTTCTTCCGACCTCTGAAGTCTTTGAGTAAGTCAACATTGCGAACTCGCAATGCTGGAACATCGACCACCAATCTCCTCCTTAGAACTCTAGAGGCTTAGGGTATTAGGTTAAAGTTGTGTTTTGTCTTGATGGTTTATCAAAAAATAATCTCACCAAACGAAAGAAGATAAGGGAACCAAATAAGTCTTCAAGGTAAAATCTCAAGAAGGTTGAAACAAAAGATGTTGTAATTCTGAATAATGTGTTTCCAACCACCGGTAAAGTGGCCGAGGCTTTGTTTAAATAGGTGGGGTATATGTAGGGTTTTCCTTATAGTGAATGGGCTTTAAAAATGTGTCCAAAATAATCCAGTTGAACACGGACGTTCGAAAGCCTGAAGAACGCGTGACGCACGCGTGTTGTTTCATAAATTCGTTCGAACATCTTGACGAACGCACAATGAACGCGAGCTCTCTGGAAGTTTTCATTCGAACGTCCTGAAGAACACATTACGCACGAGAAGCCTTTGTAAAATTTCATTTGAACATGAGTACGAACGTGACACTAAGGATGAGCTTCTGATATCTTCATGCAAAGTCTTCCAAATACTTATCCAATTACTCCGAGATCTTCAAGATTCATTACAATTCAATTGAACTATTTTTGTTTACTGAAGTTGCTTACCAAAACTGGACCCAACGATCTTCTCATTTGGCATTCCGTGACAAATCTACATAATACAAATATTATGATAATAGTTGTAAAAATAAATAGTCACCTACCAACCATCAAAACATACCTTATTACAATGAGACATGATCTAACACCTAAGCAACAAATAGTCTTCAAGTCGATGAAGACGCAATGCCACCGTAAAAAATTGCTCATATGAAATAAGCTACAAATAACAAATACCCGTGAAAAACAAGGAAATATAAAGAGCAAATAAAAAGATAAACCTACTCCCCACCAAAAAAAAAAAAAAATATAAACCCACTCCCCCTTAATATAAAATATAAAAAACTCTCTCCTCCATCTCGGAAAACCAAGGAAATATAAAGAGCAAATAAAAAGATAACCTACTCCCCACCAAAAAAAAATATAAACCCACTCCCCCTTAATATAAAATATAAAAAACTCTCTTCTCGCCTTGAAATTTTTTTCTGCCATCTCCCTCTTTTGTCGGATTTGACCAACCCATGTTTTGATGTTGTGCTTCTGTTTTTAAAAATATTCCAGTCTTGGAACATCTCCTGAACAGTTCCTGTGCATGAGGTGAACCAAACTCCATTGTGTTTAAGCCCCGCGTCGTGACGCTCAATGTCACAAGCAGCTTTCTGTCTGGTTCTGGTTCTTAACTGTGTTGCGACGTGAAGGAGTTGATGTCGGGACTCGCTCGTCTATGTGTTGCAACACGATAGCGCGATCGTCGCGACGCAAAGAGTCTGAAATGTCGGCCTAGATTTTGTTCTTTGGCATATCACGACGCTGAGTGGGAGTTGCGACACACTGGCTTCTTCCTGAAGTTTGTGTACCATCTTGGGTGCTATCTTGGTGCTATATCCAAACTCCAAACACAAAACCTTCCATGTGTATAGAGAAAGAAAGAGAAGTTTATTCTAACTCCGAATGATCTTTCGAGCTGTCTCGCTACCAACAAAAAGAA
>SKCR01007449.1:0-50188 GCA_019454045.1 Zanthoxylum bungeanum | reverse complement strand
GATTTGATTTGTTGATATTGAGTATTACCAAATTGATTTTCAATGTTTTTGGGGTTATGCTCATGTAACACTTATTCATCTCTTTAATTAAGATTCCATTGGTTTCTAAAGTTACATATATGATATGTATAGTAGAAAATTCGAATCTTGAAAAGTTTGAGATTTGAAACTTTCTTTTGTATAATTGTTATATAATTAAAAGCACTTGTGCCTCGGAGGTACGAGTGAAGAGTTTATCATTTATTCTATTTAATAGAATATTATATTCTGTTTGATAGAATATCTTTTCTACAATCCCGAGTAATAAAATTGTTTTGTTACTTGGTGGTTGACATTGGATGTTGACGATTGCAGAAAAGATTTGACGTAGGAAGTCAAATGTGAGAGTGATAAACTGGAATGGAACTATATAATTAATAAGATGAAAAGACCATTAGACATCTTCCGTATAAGTTCAATAGGATGTCAGAATCATTTACAAAGTATCTGATACTTAATGGTTCTGATGTTTTCTTATCGAAGAAAATTATCCTATAACTTATAGTGGGAGCGATATTTGATATCGATTTCGGAAATTACCATTTAACCATAGATCTAAGATTATTCATGGCTTACGACGATCAAGTTTTGAACTTGATTAGGCTTCCGTTATGAATAGTTCATAAAATGTGCAAATTATTTGCGCAGCAAAAGTAAAGTGAGCTCGATAAAAGTTTGACGTTTATAGTATGACAGTGAGAAAGGTTATACTCAGTAGTCTATTGTAGATTCTGAGAATACCTGTCTCTGGTCACACTAATTGAACAGTTAAAGATCTGTTGGTTACTGTTAATATTAAATTGTGTATTTTGGCTAAAGAATGTCAAGTGGCGTTCTTGAGTGATTTCTTCGAATGTGAGATCTGTTGTGATTTCTTTGTTTGAAGAAGTTCATTCTAGAATGGCCCTAGAGTTTGTATTCTGCTAAGATCATAGTTTGATATACTCGCTTATAGAGCCTATTGTTGACTCGGATAAGCTTTCTGGAAATTCGTGTTCTCTGATTTTGATATCACTCAGATTGTTTGGTTTTATCGAAATATAGAGAATACATATATGTCAGTAGGGTCAGTGGGAGCGTACAAATTTCTTTCTAGTATTATATTTCCTAAGTCTTCTTTTCTCTGTGAAAGCAGTGGGAGTAGTCTCTGATATATTTGATATAAAGTTTTATATAAGATATAAAACAGAGAGACTTGTGAGATATTCTCATTAATCGCATAATAGATACGATTTAATAAAGGATACAGAAAGACTATCTATATGACAATTAATGTAACTGTTTGATAGTTAACATGTCTTTTATATATATAGTATTCATCTTTCGTAAATGATGATTCCTTTGTCGAAAGATAGATAGATTGGAATGTCTAGTCAATATTATACATCATATGATGATGGCGTAATGAATACTGTATTATGTGCGATTAAAGATATCAATTTAATCGTAATTGTTACGAGTTATTTTGATATACTGTAGACCATATGATGGATCTTGAAACATGTTCTTTGTGATCTTTGAGATATTAAGAACGAGTTTCTAATTCATGGAGAATTTAGTCAGCAACCATTAGGTCAAATTAGTTTTTATTCTAATTATGACATTAGATGGTCTATGTTATATAAAGTCGGAAAAGATGCAGTGAGAGTGTCACTGTTGATTCTACTAAATTAGTGGAATCAGTTGCAACTTATGAAGTATTGATTTATGAAGTTGCATAGTGACTCTATAGATTAGAAGTTATCATATCAGTATAGTGCTTGCGGTTGTCTCATAGTATTTGGATTTGATCTCTAAATACATGGACCACTCAGTAGCTATAGCACAATACTAATATAGCATCTGAGTCATGTTGATATGGAATTTGGATTCTACAAAATATGAATGATGTTGGATTAGGAAAACGGTTGGGTTTTTGGACAGACTCGATTTGTTAAAGCAGACTTACTTGTTTTTTGCCTACCTCTTGAGTGCTGGTGAGCTCTTGAGGGCCATGAGTATGCGATACACATTGAGATGTTTATAGGATACCATGGATTGGCATTAGAGCAAGCGGGAGAAATTGTTAGGGTTGATGCTCCGAGTGCCAATCCGGATCATATTTATGTCTGATTCATAATACGAGCTGTTTTATTTTCCATAATATTTCTATTTTAATTGGTAGCACCCTTGTCTTTTATATGCTTATTCGATCTAATTGCGATTAGATATCTGATTACGATTAGATGGAAACTGAATCTGGTTCAGTGATAAATGTATATTAGACAAATACCCTAGGATTTACATATAGTACGTAATTACAACGTAGTTTGTAATTGACATTGGGAAGCGCACTATAAGATGTACATCCTTAAATAAAGTTTCTGGTCAAGATTTACTAACACGGGTCGGTTAGTAAAATCCGCTGAGACCAGTACATATCGTATATCGTGACTTGGTCCGATGGTTTATCCCAGTGAACCATGAGTCTTGGGAGACTCGTATAGACATGTATGTGTTTATTTGATAAGACACTGAACGACTCACTGAAGGTTTCCTAATATATGGTACACCAACGTCAATAGGAACCTTCTCGAGTTGAGCGAGCATAGTGGTCATTCGACTTGAGATACCACTGTGGATATATGAGCTATCATCCACACTTTGATGGCAGTCACGTCTAGGCATGGCAACCAGACCCGGACCCGGCCCGGGTCCGCACGGACCCGGATGACCCGGGTACGGGTCTACCCGGATCCGCAAAAAAAAATTGCGGATCCGGTAATGAATTTCCCAGACCCGCACTGTCCCGGGTCCGGATGCGGGTCTGGGAAATTCCGGACCCGGGTTACCCGGGACCCGGAATTTATTTAAAAAAAAAAAAACCAAAAAAATTGTTATCATTAATAAGTCAATCAACCCTCATTTTACCTCCCTCTCTGACCTAAAATTAAATCCCTAACCCTAACTAAATCGTTCATCCTCCTCAGTCCTCACCTCACGCCGCAGCCACACCAGCCACCCCCACCCCCTGCCTGCCACTGCTGCCGTGCTGCGCCACCAAGCCAAGCCAGCCACCAACCATCACGATTTCTTCACGCAGCCAGCCAGAAATTTCTTTTTAAAAAAGAAGTAGAGATGCTTTAGATGAAAAGATCCAAAAGCCAAAGCAAATGAACAAAAAGTTTTTGCAGTTAAGGAAATGGGTGGCTTAAAACCTTAGCTAATTCCTTCCTGAAAACATTTTTTTTTAAAGTAAACTAACTAAGTTCTATAAACATATAAGAAGAGGGTTTGGTTTTAATAGAAAGAGAGAAGATTCGTGAAGATAAAGAAGGTGAAATGGGGTGATTTTTTTTTAGTATTTTTTTTTTGCTCGGGTTCGCTAATCAATTAGAAGTTAAATCTTTATTTAGTATTTTTACCTTTCGGCATACAGTAGTCAGTAGCCTGAATTCTGAAATTGTTGAGGTGAGTCATGAGTGTGCCAAATCGTGAAATTTTTGATTCATAATGTAGCACTCTGTACTGCTGTGTGATTGAAAGTTTGAAACTATAGTCTATAGCATGTGTGTTTGTTTGTTTGCGATGACTGCTGTGTGTTTGTTTGTTTATTTATTGATTTTTGTGATACTGTTAATACATATTACATAGTATTAGTATAGTAAAAAATAGTAAAAAAAAAAAAACGGATCCCGGGTCCATCCGGGTATACCCGAGTCCATTCCGGGTATACCCGGGTCCGGACCCGGATGCCTTTATCCGGGTCCGGTACCGGACCCGGGTCCGAAAAAGAAGTTGCGGATCCGGATCCGGGTCCATACGGACCCGGACCCGGATCCGGAAATTGCCATCCCTAGTCACGTCAACGATCTAGCCATGACCAGACCTATGCATGTTCGTTGGGTGTGGACTGATGCTCATGATATCATGTGCGTATCAAGATATGATTCGTCAGTCCTGTGTACAGGGCATAGGCACCCAGCACGTGTTTATGATCTAGTAAATCCATGGTCGTGGTATAACTTCGGAAATCAATTCTGAGTGTTATTTAGAGATCGTAAATTGAAAGTCGACTGTATTATACCGAACATATATGACGTTCTGATCTATATCACAGGTATAATACGGATGGCCTGTGACGGAGGGATTATACGTATGCAATGACCTCGACTTGCATAGTTTAGCGAGATTATCTGTGGTCGTCATAATTTATGAGTGAGTGGATTATGGACACGAAATTGGATTTCGTGACGGATAAACCTAAACTTAGAGAGTCCCACAATATAAAGTGTACTCGTTGAGAACTTGGGCAACGCGATATGAATAATACGGATTATTCATAATACTTCACCGGATTAAATGAGTTAATTCGGATCGTTTAATCGGTTAAACGATAACACATGCATTAGGAGATTTTGTCCGCTAATAATTATTGTGTATTTGTATTTGATACATAATACGATTAGATACACATTAATTATTCATCAAATGAGATTTTGACACATGCCATTAATATATGTATTTGTTATTTAATGGAAATAAAAATACATATATGTGAGTAAATTAATTATTTAATTATTTAATAGTTAAATAATTAAATAATTCAAATTAAAGTCTTATCCATTTATTATTAATTGAATAACACATGGTGAGACTTAATTGGACCAAATGGCATGTATTAAATACATTTTATTTGTGTCCAATTTTGATTGGATATTATAAAGTATATTTAATTTGTTTTGATTAAATTAATAAAGGACAAAAAAATGCCCATAATCATTGATATAGTCGGTCATCTCCTCTGGTTTTTAAAAAGTGAATTTCTCCATTTGCTTTCTTTGAACAACAGCAGCCAAAACCCCTAAAAGCATATACCTTAGGCTTCGTTGATCAAAACCAAGGAGAAAAAAAAGGAAAACTCAAAGAAATTGCTTGGGAAATCGAAGATTAAAGGTAATCCTAAATTTTCTTGAGCTTGAAAATTTGTTTCTTGTTTTCTTGAGTTATTAATATGATTCCAGGGTTCCTTTGTTTCTTTAATTTGGGGCTTTTGGTTGTGGTGAATGGAGATGGAAGATTAAGCATGTGTGAAGTGTTTATTGGATGAAATTAATGTAATTTGTATCCAATTTGTTCAAATTATTGTTGGACATTTTTGTTGCCATTCTAGAGTTATTGATCCACTCTAAATAGCCTAGAATTGTTCTTGGGTTGTTCATATGTGGTGGGACTCAATTGGTGTTGGATTAATTTGATTAATCTTGTGCAAAATTGGATTAAAGCATGAGAATTTAGGTAATTTCGTTTTTCTGGTCAGACCTGTTAAAACTGGAAATTATGTGGTGTTTTTGATGTCATACGAATGTAATGGATGTGTTTTGGGAGTTCGCACAATTTCCGGAAAGTGTTTCCAACTTGAAATAAGCGAAAACGGCGTTATCGGGTGGATTTCGAGCCAACCGGGTGACGGCTGTCCAAACAGTGAGTCTGTCACTGTTCGGGCAGCCCATGAACTGCCCCGACATCATTGGAGCTGACCTGGGCAGTTTCCATAAGTGTCGAGTGGTCGGTTCGGTCAAAAACGCGTTTTAGGTAATTTTACAGAAAAATGGTTTTCGTAAAAGGTTCGCGAGTTTTCAACATGTTTATGTTAATATTTGATATTAAATAAATAGGTTTATGTGAAATATGAATAAATTATTCATATTAGATATTGAATAAGTTATTTGATATTTTGAAAAAAATTTAAAATACGATTTCGCCCGAACCCGCGCTTCCGCTGCGCCCCATCGCCCAAAACCCCAACCGTATTTAGCTACAGGAGTACTCTTGATAGACACACTTATGTGAATGTAGAAGTGAGGCCGCTTCTTATTAACTTTGGGTAAAAATTTCTAAATCATTCATTATATTGGGATATACGTGCACAACCGTAATGTATGGGCTTTTTGCTTTCACCCTGAAAGGTTTGTGTGTGTAACATTGTCAGAGATATAGTTCAAAACTACGAGTTACTCTAGTATAATCTGAATCGTCAACACTATGTAAAAGTTCAAGTCGATATACACATTTATTTATGCACGACTTTATATTATATTGCTCGATGAAAATATTTTATTAAAATTCAAGTGGGAGATTGTTGTAAATATGAATTTGAATAAATGAGTTATATATTTTGAAATTTAAATGTGTTGTTACAAAAAAAAATCAATTTGGAGTTACAAGCTTTTAAAATAGATAGAGATGTTATAAAAGACCACAATTATTAGGGAGTCTCATATTGGAAAGCTACACACCAATTTTGTTGTTTATATGGTGTTGTGTAGTGAGTTGGGTTTGGGCCCCAAGGGGTACCCACTTTTGTGGAAGAGTGAGGAGCTAGGCTTATGGTGGTTCACCACACGCGCGCCGCCGCCGCCACGTCCGTCGATCGGTTCGGGACGGGTGCAGGTTATATATATCTATCTTTTTGGAGAAAATTAGTTTAAAGATATATATATTTTGTGACACATTTTAAATGAAACAGTTTTTAAATAACTCATCCTCATTAGTTAACCCATTGCATCATATCTCGTTCTTTATGTTGGACTCACTGACTATGTTGGTGCAATTGCAAAAGTCTAAGAAGCTATTTCTAAAAGGATTCTTGTTTCCTTCAGCTACCGAGCAAATAATATTTTGGGTATGCATATACCAATCGATTTTATGCAAAATCAATTGAGACAGTGTTTTTCTAGGCTTGTTTTATCTTGGGGACGGCGAGACTGATATACTGCTAGCACAAATTCTGGCAGAGCCGCGAAACGTCTTAAAGAGAGCGACTTAATCCGCGACTCAACCCAACTTCATTTTTATATATATTCGTGGTGAACGGTAATATCATTTTTATTTTTCATATTGTTCTAACAATTTTAAGACGAATCGATCTGCCATGTTTACTTATATTATATTTGTTACTGTTCTTATGATACAATTGTAAGTAAATTCTGCATGAAAATGAATTTTAAGGGAGTAGATAGGGATGATAAGGTTGATGAGGCTGTTAAACTTATAAAATAGACAATGATGAGAGGGTTGATAATTTATAGCGAAAATTATTTAGAATTGTCAAGAATTTCAAGAAGCTACAAGAAAATGTTTAAATACATTTATAATTCAATTGATGGCTATTAAATTTTTATGTGAATTTTTCAATGTTGCTAGAACGGAATGGATATATAGATTTTTGAGGTTAACAGCTTGAGATCCTATTCCGAAATTTTTTAGACTTATCATGTGAGTATAATTTGAGAAACTTTTTGGAATACATTGCTCGATGAAAATATTTTATTAAAATTCAAGTGGGTGATTGTTAGTTTTAATGAATTTTAATATTTTAAGGAGTTACAAGGAGTTAATTTTGGGAGAAGTTAAAAATCAAATTGTTATAATTGAGTTACAAAATTCTACAATTAATAGGTTTTCTTACATTAATATGATGGTTTAAAATTATTTAAAATACATTTATAATTTTTTAAACTTATCCTGTGAGTATAATTTGAGAAACTTTTTGGAATACATTGCTCGATGAAAATATTTATTAAAATTAAAGTGGGTGATTGTTAGTTTTAATGAATTTTAATATTAATTTTAATATTTGAAGGAGTTAACTTTGGGAGAAGTTAAAAATCAAATTGTTATAATTGTTTAAGTTACAAAATTCTACAATTAATAGGTTTTCTTACATTAATATGAGTTTTGAAAATATTTATCAAGTGTCCATTGTCCGAGTCGCGCGCACTGATCGGACAGTGTACATACAGGACCATGTCGATAAAGTAGTGGGCCAGATTGTTTGAGTTTTTTTTCTTTAAATTGAAACTCATATTACTGTAAGAAAACCTATTAATTATAGAATTTTGTAACTTAAATAATTATAACAATTTGATTTTTAACTTCTCCAAAAATTAACTCCTTGTAACTCCTTAAAATATTAAAATTTATATTAAAATTTATTAAAACTAACAATCACCCACTTGAATTTTAATAAAATATTTTCATCGATGTATTCCAAAAAGTTTCTCAAATTATACTCACAGGATAAGTCTAAAAATTTTCGGAATAGGATCTCGAGCTGTTAACCTCAAAAATCTATATATACATTATGTTCTAGCAGCAATGAAAAATTCAAATAAAAATTTAATAGGCATCAATTAAATTATAAATGTATTTAAATATTTTATTGTAATTTCTTGAAATTATTGACAATTCTAAATAATTTTCGCTATAAAGTATCACTCCATAAGAAATTATAATAAGTTCACTTCTCAAAGTTTCCTAGTATATTATTTATAAGATTAACTCAACTCAAAAATTAACTTGAGAATTGAGAGTTGTTGTCTTGAGCTTTTATTCATAAATCAAGAACAATTTTATAATCGACGTAAGATATTTTCTTCAACACTGCACACGCAAAAGCATGATCTGCACATACAAAACCATGGGAGACAATGCAAATGTGCTTGTTATTTTTTGGTATTTAATGATTTTAGTTCATATAGTAGAACGTAGTAATTTTAAGCTCAGATATCCGTCTTGGGTCATATTAAACTTATTTAAATTGGTCTGTGGTAAAATTTTAGTAGTAATGTAGCAAAATAAAAAGAGATTAGTTGGTTTAGTGATTTTTGTTTTACTTTTGTTAACCAAGCTGTTTTTACAGAACTAATCAATAATTTATCAATGCTAATTCCATTTGTGCTCAAGAAAATAACTATTGAGAGATCAAGACCTTTTGAGTCGCACAAAATGCATCTGTGCCGAAGAAAGATGGACCAAATTAAGGACCCGAGTCCTAATCGAATGAGCTAGGATCCGATCCGGACAGCACACTCACCCCTAAGGATGGTAATTAGGATATTATGTCTCCGTCTGATCTCGCCTCCCTCATATTTTCTTGATTATGATTCGAGATAAAACGTCATCGCGAATCCTGACTGGTTCAAACCGAGAAAATTTGTCCCAAATTTCAGATCAAATGATACAGATCTCGATTCAACTTCAAAACTTATTATATCAAATTTTGAGATTTTAGATATTTTTTTTTTCCGAATTTTGACATATTTTTTTATTCAAGACAAAAACCATCTCGAATCTCAATTTAAATTTTTATTCAAAATGATTTATCAAACTAGACAAAATGAGGATTTAGGATTTTTGTCCAACCGTATTCACCCTTTTGACCTTTTCACCATAACACATCACGAGTCATCAGGAGGTATTAAACCTCTTTAGTTCTAACTAGCCAGCCAATTCCGCAAAATCTATAGCTAGTGGCATAGGATAAAGATAAGGTAAAAATAATAATAAAAATAAAGTAACAGTTATTAGAAACCCGGGTTACCGAGCCAAAAGTGATTTTGAGACATCTATAATTTCATAGCCTTAGCTTCTTGATATTTGTTGTGGTCCAAACCAAAAAAAAAAAAAAAAAAGGCTTCTTGATATTTGTCAGTTCTAAAGAGTCTAACCTGAAACCACATGCCTTCACCTTCTTATAATCACAAATCAACCCCAAATAGGGAAAAAAACAATCAGGTTGTTGGGAAAATTACTTAGTCAAATTTGATTTATGGGTTTTATTATTGAGTTGAATTAATAATAATAATAATAATAAACGGTTAAGATTTAATTATATATATAAATTCTTATTCAGTAATTACCGATTAAAATTGATAAAAAAAAAAAAAAATTTAAATCTCATCTTAACATCAAATTTAAGTTTAGAAGGGAATGGAGATGAAAAGGGAGATAGAGAGCCCTATTTAGTATTGTGGTTTGATTTATAGTGAGATGATAAAATTATGTTTTGGTTAAAACAAAATTTTTAAGTGTTTGATTAATGATAAAATATTAAAATTATTAATCATGATTTCTTTTCAAATAGAGTTTTGTAAAAGTTAAAATTTGTAAATTTTATTCACCACTAAAATATTCAAAATGAAGATTAAAATTATTTTTCGAAGTATAAATTAAAATTATTAAGATCATTTATAAATAACCGTTTGATAATTATATTTTTCGATCACAATATCAAATAGAACTCGGAGGAGTGGAATGTGTCCCGAGACACAATGATTACAGTCTTGGGGAAGGGGGCTTAGAAATAGCAAAGAGTGTGGAAGAACGTGGGGATCGAACTTCAGCTTGTGCTTGACCTAGCTAGGGCTATTTCTAATACTAATACACTATATAAGAAGAAAAGGTGTGGGTTTGTTTTAACTAGCCATGCCCAAGGCTTTTATCATTGTTGATGGATAGTATCAGCCCTTTTTTTGTCCTTTGGTCGGTCGACAATCTGTGTGTTGTGTTTGTTTTTGTGCTTCCATTCCTCCGCGCTCTCTTTCTCTCTCTCCCCCCACTGTTTCTATAATTATACACTTTTAACCAATCACTCGGCAACAAAATCATCTTATTTTATGCAAATAAAATATAATACAGAACTTCATATGTTAGGCCAAAAAACTTAAAAAAAAAAAAAAAACATTAATTCCCACACATATTTTTTGTGAACCAATCAAATGAAAAACTCACTTAAAAATTAAAATTTAATAATTTAAAATTATTTATGATATTATCTGATTTTACTGGTTCAACTAGTGAAACCAATAATTCATTAATTTTTTAAAATTACCGATTCAATCACCGATTAGCAATAAAAAAAAAAAAAGGTCATCCTCGTCACCCCCACAAAGGCGTGGCAGCAAAAAATACCTACCCCATGTAAGTGAAAGAGATATTGAATGATCATTATTCACAAGTAGAGTCTAAAGCCTTTACCACCACCACCAGTCCACCACTAGAGAGTAGAGAGCACTGAAAAGTCAGTCCATTTTCTTCTTATGTAACATTATCTAAGGATGTGCTTTTGAAGTAAGAAAGAAGTTAAAGGTCTGTGTTCACAATCAACGAGTACAGATGCATCAGCAGCAGCAAAGTATTCATATCCCTGAGGTTTCACCAATACTACCATGGTCTTTCACCCAGGTTCACTCTATCAACCCGATTCGTGAACTACACGACCCATTTCTTCCAACAACAACAACATCATATGGGAGTCTGATCAACAGAAGGGCGGCACCTAGTACTCTACAGTTTGCTTATGATGATGGTTCATCAACTCATGATGATCATCTGAAAATCATTTCTGACACACTTGGACCAATATTGATTGATCAACAACCCAGTTCAGCTCCCTTTGGGCTACAAGCTGAATTGAACAAAATGAGTACTGCTCAAGAAATCATGGATGCTAAGGCTCTTGCTGCCTCTAAAAACCACAGTGAAGCTGAGAGGAGGAGGAGAGAGAGAGAATTAACAGCCATCTTTCCAAGCTTCGCAGCTTACTCCCCAGCGCAACTAAAGTAAGTATCCATTCTAAGATCAACAAATTGAAGAAAATAAATATATAAATTGAAAAAAAAAAAAAAAAAAAACCTTATATATCCTCACGCGTACGACATGGTATGTATTGTGTATAAGGGGTTTCATATATATGCCTTTTTGTGCCCTATTTGTTTAGTATTATTATTAATTATAGTAATCTTTTTTTTTCTTTTTTGCATTCAAAGATCTCTGTAGATCTTTCTAATATGCAATCTAAGAACAAAACATTTCTTTTCTTTTTTCTCTTTTTTTTTTTTTTGGCATCTTTAAGAAAAACAAAAAAAAAAACCTTGTTTTAGCTTTTGGTTTGTTCTTCAGAATCATCTAGTGGTAGTTCCGGGAGAGAGATTTTGAGGAAAAAACCCATAAGACATAATCGTTGATGTAGTTCAAATGATATGATAAAGAGGAATCAACCAGCAGTTCAAAAGCTTCCATTGAAATTTCTTGCCGGATAAGTAAACATAATCCATTCTTGTCACATGCATTAGATGATTTAAATGAAGCCGCACCGCCAGCGAGGGAGTTACTAGTTTATAGGTCATGGGTTCTCCTATCAAGGAGATGCATTTTGAGTTGCAAATTTGTGACGGGTTTTATATCATTTACTTATATTTTGGGCTCTGGCTGTTACAACAACAAAATTAATGAAACTGATATGTTTTGGTTTTTTATTTTTGATATATATACACCGACACAGACGGATAAAGCTTCATTACTAGCTGAAGTAATCCAACATGTGAAAGAGCTAAAACGACAGACTACATTGATAGCGGAAACAAGTCCAGTGCCGACAGAAATGGATGAGCTGACCGTCGATGCATCGGGTATTGAGGATGGGAAGTTTGTGATCAAAGCCTCACTTTGTTGCGAAGATAGGGCTGATCTCTTATCTGACCTTGTAAAGCACTTGAAAGCCTTGCGTTTGAGAACTCTAAAAGCTGAAATCACAACACTGGGTGGACGTGTAAAGAACGTTCTGTTCATCACTGGAGAAGAAGATTCAAGTAGCATTGATAGTGAGCAGCAGCAGCAATATTGTTTAAGCTCAATCCATGAAGCATTGAAAGCAGTGATGGAGAATACTTCTAGTGACGAGTCTTCTTCTGGGAGTGGTAAGAGACGAAGAAACCAATATCTATAACCTTGTTAAAAACACTAGGGCCAGCTCAGCTCTGAGATTTAAGCAGTCTTAAGCGAATTACAAGAAATTAATAACCGTGTATCTAAAAGTATTTGAGGCCCTGAGCCAAGAGCTGGCACAAGACCACAACCTAAGCTGAGAAGACTCTGATGAACACAGGTATCTTTGAATTAAATTACAGCTGGGTGTGTTTTTTTTTTTTTTAATGCGTCGTGTAATGATGGTGTGTGTTTTGTGTACTTACATGAACCCTAAAAATAGGAAAATGGAGAGTTTAGGGGGTATATATGTCAGTTTGTGACGATTGATGATGATGATGATTCCAATTTTGTAGTGCTTTTGGTCTGGTTTTGTTCAGAATATTACTGGCAGCAGAGTACAGTAGAGCTAGAAAACAAAACTTAGCTGTGTGTAATGTCCAAATGGAATCAGAATGTCACAGATGGGTTTCACTTCACACGAAAAAGATCATCAACTGTTTTTGCGTTTTTGGCATTTGGTTAATGGTGACGATATTTTTATTGTCTCATAATGTCATTTACTGCTACAACAATATTACATAGTCCCCACCACTACCTACACCCGGCCGGAGGTTCGATTTCGGTTCGGAACCGAACTGAACCGGCCGGTTTCCGGTTCCACAAGTGTGGAACCGGAACCAGTGTGGAACCGGAACCTTAAACCAAACCAAAACCGACCGGTTCGGTTCCAAACCTTTTTTTTTATTTTGAAAATTAATTAAAATAAATTAGATTAATTTTATAAATAAATAAAATTATTACATTGAAGAGCTTGAGCTTAAGTTTTTAAAAATTTAAGTTACCTACGTATCCTCCAAGGGTGAGAGGAATCAAAGCTCACGTAGTTCCATTACAATTTTAAGACATATCCCATTTGTAAATTACAATTTTACAATTATCAATCATCATTATTGTTGATCCTTTGGCTCCGGTTCCGCTTGCACTTGTTGTTGCACTTGCAGATGCATTATCGAACAAATCTTCAAAATCATCGGGGGCATCTTCTTGTTGTCTCAGATCAGCTTGAGTCCAATCATCCACACAAGCTGTTGCTTATAGAGTGCTTGGATGTAATGAAAATCGTCTAACTTCCAATATATTGCCTCCCAAGCTGAAGGCTTGCTCAACCGCAATGGTGGAAATATGTGCTGCAAATATCTCTTTAGCAATAATTGATAAAAACAAGATATATATTTTGATGTTAGTTCCACCATTCAAGGATTTTAAAATTTTTATTAACTAAACTTTCAGTAGAAAACTCGAAATTTGTAGATAAATAATTATCTAATTCGGGGTTATTAGTTGTCGTATCCCTAACTTTTTTATTTCGTTGTAATAACCAACGATCTCATGCGCTAAGTCTTGTTTGAATTACCGGTTCGCTACTACTAGATTCATCTAATGTTCCTAAGTTATATCTTACAATATAATCATTAAATAAATCAATTAAATCATTTCCTAATTTCGTCATTATTCTTGTAATATCAATTTCAGCTAATATTCCTAAATAACCATAGTAAGCTTGTAAAGCACCATTCAAACCTTCTAATTTAAATTTAGGATCAAAAACAGCAGCAATAAGATAAAGTAAATGAATTTATCTAAAATAATGCAATCATTTTACCTTCATAGCAGTAATGGCTTCGAACAAAACATAATAATTAGGATCGCTACTTTCAGCATGTTCATCCAAAGTACCAACAATATTCAAACTTTCAAGAAAAAATAAATGTGATGTATGATAATAAACACCGCTAAAAATTAAAGTAGCGTCATTAAAAACTTTTAAAATATCTAAAAAAATTTCACAAATATCCATTTGACTAGGATAAAGTGTGATATTTTGAACATGTTGAGAAAAAAAAACTACATAATGCATCTTTGTATTGAAATGCTTGACATAAAAGAAAATAAGTTGAATTCCAACGTGTTGGAACATCTCTTGAAAATTTAATCGGTTTAATACCATTTATTTTACAAAACTTCGTCCATTCTCTCCTAACTTGAGAATATGACCAAATACAGTTAAGTGCCGTTTTAATTGGACCAATGAAAGATGATAATGATTTTAGACTGTCTTGAACACATAAGTTAAGGACATGACGTGTACAACAAATATGAAAAAATTGACCCCCTAAATTTGGTTGACATAAGAATTTTAAATCGTTGATGGATGCAGTATTTGCAGATGCATTATCAAATCCAATTGTTAAAATTTTGTGCAGTAAACCATATTCATAAAAAATTACCTTCATCATTCTATAAATATTATGTGCTACTGTTGGTCATCAAAAACTCTAAATGCAATAAGTCATTTTTGCATGGTAAATGATGCATCAATCCAATGACAAGTCACACCCATGTATGAGTGTGTTTGTCAATGGTCACTCCAAATATCAGAACATATAGAAATACGACCTTTCATCTCTTTAAATATTTCATTTAAAATAATTTTACCATCTTTATATAATTTAAAAATATGACGTTTTGTTGTGTTTCAAGTCATTCTACATGCAGAAGGGTTTAAAGCATATGCACGTAATTAGTAAAATGAAGTTTTTCACCAAAGCTTAAAGAAAGATGTGTCATACAAGTTAATTTCGCAAATTCTTCTCTATATTTTGCATCAGAATATTTAAATAAATCTGCAGCACTCGTACCTCTACTAGATGATGCGTACCTGGCCATTTGAGTTTGCGTCGTATCAATGCCAAGTTCAACCGGATGATGTTTTTCCATGCGCTTGATCATATTGCCGTATCCACCAGAAAATTTATAGGTAACCCCACAATATGTGCAAATTGCTCGTTGTGAATCATCTTATAGGCGTTCCAAATGAAAATGAATTTTGAAAATATCCGAGGACCGAGCCTTAACTTCTCTTCTCCGTGATTGTGCACCGACACTAGGGCCCCTCTCTTGGGTTGGCATATTTGACATTATATTCTCAGATAAGCTTGCCATTTTTCGTTTGAGAAATTAAGAAGAAAAATAAAAAAAAATTGAATAATTGCGATTTGCGAATGATAACAAATTAACAACTAATTGAATTGAGATTGAGAATAAGATTATAAGAGAATTGTATTGAATTGAGATTGAGAATAAGAGATTATAGAAAATGAGAGAGTTGAGAATTTGATGTGTTGAAATAATGAAAAATTAATCATATTTATAGAGTTTTAGAATTTTTTTGATACAAAAAATGCCCCTAAATATAACCGTTTTATTACCGTTATTAGGGATATATTAGTAATTTAGATTTTATTTTATAAATTTTTTATTTTTTTTTTCATATTTGGGCAGGGAGCGGCTCCCTGCCCTCCCCAACGGCTACTAGCCGTTGGGGAAGGTTCCTGCTGGAACCCTACGGTTCCAACCGGAACCGTTTCGGTTCGGTTGCAACCGTCGAACCGGTGGAACCGTACGGTTCCACCGGTTCCGACCGGTTCGAGTTGGGGTCAAACCCCAACCGAACCGGTCGGCCACGGTTCCGATTCGGTTCCGGTTCGGAACCGGAACCGTGGCCAGGTCTACCACTACCATCACTTGCCTTGTTTATTATGTATAACTAACGTGCATGTGCAGTGATAAAAAAATTTACATCAAGGTAAATATTTATTAAAATATAATAATTTATAATTTTATTTTATAATTAATTAATTAGAAAAATATCTTCTTTTAAATAAAAATTAATTAAAAAGTTTTATTACACTTCAATGCATAAGCATAATATTTTTTGAGCTTTTATATTTGAGATAAGATCATAGGCGGCCGCCTAAGTTTGCTAAAGATACCTATGCTAACGTGACATTATGTATGTTTGTCTAAATATACATATTAGGTGTAATCTCATCATTTTTGTCTAACTACTTGATTAATCAAATTAATCAAGTGATATACACTTATTATTACATATTTTATAATTACCAAAATATTCTTCAATTTTAGAGATATATATGAAATTATAACAAAACTCTGATTATAAATTTGGATTAATATAATTAATTTTAATTGGTCTAGTAAATAATCAGTGTTATCGAATAATACTCAATTATTTTGATTGATAATTATATTATCAAATATTATTTATTATCAATCATGATTGGCTACCCGAGTGTTCAACGAGTACATTTCATATTTTGAAACTCTCTAAGCTTAGACACGTTTGTCTCATATGTAAACAATTCAGCCACCTCCAAAATTGTGAAGAACACGAACGACCTTTCTGAACTATAAAAATCGAGGTCAACACATAAGTTTAACAATCTTGTCGTCATAGACTATTCGAGTTGTGCTTAGAAAACATAGATTATACCGTCAAGTTTCCAAGGCGCACATCTCATATTGTCGACATGTCCACGATTTTTTATAACTAATCAAAAAACTATTTATGATGTATAGTGATCAACCCTAGGTGACTTATAAGAATCGTGACTTATAAACATGGATACATAAATATCTTATGGTACACATACATGCTGACAGATTCTATCTTGATACACACCGATTATTGAGTGCATCAGTCCACACTCGACGAACATCTAGCAGTCAGACCATGAAAGGTGTCTACATATATGGAGTCAAAGTGTGAAGGATCACACACAAAATCAATGATATTCTATGATCATATGATCATATACGCTACTCAACTCGATGAGATTCGTATTTACGATGGTGTGTGTAGGACACAAAAATGGACGACGATGTTCCGGGCTCGCGGCCCGGTTGGGAGTAGCCCGCGGGGGACTAAATCGGAGAATGAAATGGAGTCGCCACCCGGTGTGAACCGGGAAAATGATTTAAGGCCGCACTCACCCGGAAGACATCAAACCGTTGGGTTCGGAATGGTCCCTTACTTATGCCACTTGTAATGAACGGATTTGTGTAATAATTTAACTAAGTCTACACAACATACATGTCCAAGAATAACCTAAATCTAGTTCGCATTCATAAAAATAAATCCTATGTCTAAGTCATCATGCTTTAAAAGTAAGTATCACAACGGCAAACATACGATATCATACAATGAGCATGTTGGATCATCAAATATAAAGAATAAATAACATCATAAACATAAACGCAATTTAAATTCCTATTGTGAAAGAAAATAACTAAATCATGCATAAAAATAAATAACACACTAAACTAAATCATGCTTAAGAAATAGATAACATACTAATGACTTAAATAAATAACATGCTAACGACTAATCATGCTCAAACACAAGATTGGACGAAACGAAACATGTGTGTCTCTCAAGTGGTACGTGGCATTGTATCCCAAGTGCAAACCGTAATACCGTCCATTCGGATTCGGCTACGGAATTTACGTTCTGGTTTCCATCCGATATACCGCAAGAGAGAACACATATTCCGTTCACTCGGAAATCACATCATGCACCAATTCACAATACTCATGCGAAATAAAGTAATAAAATAACTAAAAATAAATGATGATAAATAAAATGGTGCCTTCAGGTCTAACATTTTAAGTCGCTTTCCGGGAGTGCGTTTCACGGTGCCGGAAGGGTAATCATTTCCGATGTTTTCACCGGTCCACTGCTTTCACTATTTTCACTGTTTTCGCTGGTTCGCTGTTTCCATTGTTTTCACTGGTCCGCTGTTTCTACTGTTTTTACTGCAGTTTTCAGTTGATTTTTAGGCCGATTTTGGGACGGTTTTCGGGGACTGTTTCGGGTGATTTTGTTCACTGTTTTTGGTGCCGATTATTGTTCGATTATGGGGCTGTATACGACAGTGTTTTAGGCATTAAAGGTGGCTGTTTTTGAGGGCTGTGAAGGCATCTCGTGGTCTGCGTGAAGGGCTGTCGAGTTGAAGGGTTCACGGCTGATGGTCTGGTGCATGTAAGGGTTTACGTAAAGGGCTGGCTGGTGCATGCATGGGTTTATGGTTGTTGCTTTATGAGTAGACGATGAGGTTGTTCGTGAGCTGAATAGGTTCTTGGCAGTGCCTGCTTTTGAATAGGTGAAGGGAAGTTTCGGCGTGAGTGATGAGAGGCTGTTAAGGGTTCTGTTTGTTGTTTGGCCGTGAAGGGGCTGTCGAGGCAGTATGTGGAAGCTACTGTGCGTGAACAAATGGGAGTGAGCTGTGTGAATATGTGCGTAAGGTTGGTTCAGTTATTGCGTGAATGAGCGGAGGGCATGTGATGGGTGAGCAGTTTTCTAGGGTTTGTTGTTGTGTTTCGGAGGCATGTGCGAGAGGTGTAGGGCTGCTGCCGAGAAGGCTTTGTGAAGGCTATTTAAGGGTGGTTTATTTAGGGTTTGTTTGTTGTGGTCTGCTGTGGAGACGGTAGTGGCTGGTTACGTGAAGGATGGCTGATGAAGTCTCGGTTTTGTTGTTTCTTTGGCCGAGTTAGGGGAAGTGTTGGCTAGGTGAGGGTGCTAGGTCTGTGTGTTTGTTTTTTTATTTTTTTAACGCTCGAGAGAGATGAGGGTGTTGGCTAGGTTTGGTGCAGTGAATGAGGGAGAGAGGCCGAGTGTATGATGTTGATGAAATGAGGGGGGAGTCGTCTAGGGTCATTTGTGCGTGAAGTCTAGGGTTTATATGGTTGCTGTTTGAGAGAGTGAGGGGATCAAGAGAGAGGTATGGGTGAGAGGCATGGAGGGTGGTTAGCATGAATAGGGTATGGGTGGTGATGGGTTGTGTTTGATTGGAGATCACTCACGTGGGGATGGGTTCATTTGGGTTTGCATGAGTGCTTGTATGGAGGGTGCATGGCTTTGTTAGTTTGTGTTTGTTTGCTAGTGTTTGGTCTTTGTTCTGTGAGTGAATGGGTTGTTCACGTGGGGTGATGGGTAGTTGTTAGGGCTTTTGTGTTTTGTTGATTAGTGTTTGTGATTGTTTGGTGAGAGAGAGAGAGTCTATTATTCTTGTTATTCACGTGGGGGTAGAGGATTGGCTTTGTTGTTTTTTTTGTGAATGGGGTGTATGGGCGTGAGGGGTGGTTTAGTGAGAGAGGGGCGAGGCCGAGAATAAATTTAAAACATATATCGAACGAGTAAACCCGAAGCTAAATGAGCGAACCAAATCCAACGAGTTATCAATTTCTGACCCTTCCCTTCCGACGTCCGTTTCCCGCGACTTCCGCAACTTAAAAGGTAGTGCCTCCGTTCGAGGCTCATCATCGGGACTTACATGAAAAAATGCAGTGCCTACAGTGTGTACTACCAACTATTAGGAAACATCTGTGAGTCATTCAGTATTCGCTCCAACGAATACTCACATGTTTATAAGAGTTTCTCTTGCTCATAATCCATTGGGTTATACCATCCGATTCCAATATCCGACAAGTGCTAGTCTTTTAGGTTATATGAATCCGAATGTATTCCAAAACCAACGATTATGAATATATACTTTAAGAATAGTTTATACTAGTAATACTATCCCAATGATGGATAACACCCAGTATCCAATATTACTATGTGACTATTCTAAGGTCGGTGTCATAAACTGAAATGAATATGTAGTTATCTTTTTAATAAATAATAAAATATAATAATACATTATTCGGATTGGCATTCAAAGCACAAACTCCAACAGATTTTGCTCACCCGTAATTTATTGGAGATATTTTGTGTGCTACTCGGGCTTAACACGATGAATTATGTTAATTATTGTTGTAGCATAAGAGAAGAGAAGATCCAAGTATCTCGTGTACATGCCTTTGCACACCAGAATGAGGGACAACCCTGAGTTCAGGGGAATCTTATATGAGTTTTTAAAAATATATGGCCTCATATTGGTAAAAGATATATTTTTTGACTTTCTTACTACAATAGGTATTAACTTTTTTTAAATTTGAAGTTTCTAATTTTGGCCTAAATTTAGGAGCCTCAAGTCCTAGCTAGCTACTTGTGTATTCAGATTAATATGTATTCAGAATAATATGTATTCAGATTTTTTTTTCCCTTTTTAGTTTTGTACGATGATAATCAGGCAAAATTACAAATAAAAATTTAAATAATCAAATGATAGCAAATTTACGCAGTCAATTTATAAAAATATTTATTTTAGCTGTTAAAGTTATAAAGAAAAAAAATTAAATTTCTACATGAGCTTTTGTTAAGCTTGTTGTAGCTTCACTCTTTGTGACAATATGTGGTTGTGTGTAGACCCAGCCACGGTTCCGATTCCGGTTCCGAACTGGAACCGTTGGCGGTTGGAGCCGTAGGGTTCCTGTTGGAACTGTAGGGTTCCAACAGGAACCCTTCCCCAACGGATAGTAGCCATTCTCAACTCTCTCATTTTCTATAATTCTCTTATTCTCAATCTCACTTCAATACAATTCTCTTATAATCTTATTCTCAATCTCAATTCAATTAGTTGTTAATTTGTTATCATTCGCAATTATTCAATTTTCTTATTTTTCTTCCTAATTTCTCAAACGAAAAATGGCAAGCTCATCTGAGAACATAATGTCAAATATGCCAACCCAAGAGAGCGGCCCTAGTGTCAGTGCACAATCACGGAGAAGAGAAGTTAAGGCTCGGTCCTCAGATATTTTCAAAATTCATTTTCATTTGGAACGCCTAGAAGATGATACACAACGAGCAATTTGCACCTATTGTGGGGTGCAATATAAATTTTCTGGTGGATACGGCAATATGATCAAGCACATGGAAAAACATCATCCGGTTGAACTTGGCATTGATACGACGCAAACTCAAATGGCCAGGTACGCATCATCTAGTAGAGGTACGAGTGCTTTAGATTTATTTAAATACTCTGATGTAAAAAATAAAGAAGAATTTGCGAAATTAACTTGTATGACACATCTTTCTTTAATCTTTGGTGAAAAAATTCATTTTACTAATTACGTGCATAATGCTTTAAACCCTTCTGCATGTAGAATGACTCGAAACACAACAAAACGTCATATTTTCAAATTATATAAAGATGGTAAAATTATTTTAAATGAAATATTTAAAGAGATGAAAGGTTGTAATTCTATATGTTCTGATATTTGGAGTGACCATTGGCAAACACACTCATACATGGGTGTGACTTGTCATTGGATTGATGCATCATTTATCATGCAAAAACGACTTATTGCATTTAGAGTTTTTGATGACCAACATACTGCACATAATATTTATAGAATGATGAAGGTAATTTTTGATGAATATGGTTTAGTAGAAAAAATTTTAACAATTGGATTTGATAATGCATATGCAAATACTGCATCCATCAATGATTTAAAAGAAATATGTCAACCAAATTTAGGGGGTCGGTTTTTTCATATTCGTTGTACATGTCATGTCCTTAACTTATGTGTGCAAGACGGTCTAAAATTATTATCACATTTCCTTGATCCAATTAAAACGACACTTAACTGTATTTGGTCATATTCTCAGGTTATGAGAGAATGGATAAAGTTTTGTAAAATAAATGGTATTAAACCGATTAAATTTTCAAGAGATGTTCCAACACGTTAGAATTCAACTTATTTTCTTTTATGTCAAGCATCTCAATACAAAGATGCATTATGTAGTTTTTTTCTCAACATCATCAAAATATCACACATTATCCTAGTTAATGGGATATTTGTGAAATTTTTTTAGATATTTTAAGAGTTTTTAATGATGCTACTTTAGTTTTTAGCGGTGTTTATTATCCTACAGCACATTTATTTCTTCTTGAGAGTTTGAATATTGTTGGCACTCTCGATGAGCATGTTGACAGTAGCGATCCTAATGATATTGTTTTATTCGAAGCCATTATTGTTATGAAGGTAAAATGGTTGCATTATTTTAGAGAAATTTCTTTACTTTATCTTATTACTGCTGTTTTTGATCCTAGAATTAAATTAGAAGGTTTGAATGGTGCTTTACAAGCTTATTATGGTTATTTAGGAATATTAGATGAAATTGATATTACAAGATTAATGACGAAAATAAGAAATGATTTAATTGTTTTACTTAATGATTATATTATAAGATATAACTTATGAAGATTAGGTGAATCTAGTAGTAGCGAACCGGTAATTCAAGCAAGACTTAGCGCAGGGGATCGTTGGTTATTGCAATGAAATAAAAAAGATAGGGATACGACAACTAATAACCATGAATTAGATAATTATTTATCTACAAATTTTGAGTTTTCTAATGAAAGTTTATGCAGTAAAAATTTAAAAATCCTTGAATGGTGGAACCGGCATCAAAATATATATCATATTTTATCAATTATTGCTAAAGAGATATTGACAGCACATATTTCCACCGTTGCGGTTGAGCAAACCTTCAGCTTGAGAGGTAATATATTGGAAGCTAGGCGATCTTCATTACATCCAAGAACTCTAGAAGCAACAACTTGTGTGGATGATTGGACTCAAGCTGATCTGAGACAACAAGAAGATGCCTCCGATGATTTTGAAGATTTGTTCGATAATGCATCTGCAAGTGCAACAACAAGTGCAACCGGAACCGGAGCCGGAGCCGAAGGCTCAACTGATAATGATGATTGATAATTGTAAAATTGTAATTTACAAAGGGGATATGTCTTAAAATTGTAATGGAATTACGTGAGCTTTGATTCCTCTCACCCTTTGAGGATACGTAGGCAACTTAATTTCTAAAAATTTAAGCTCAAGCTCTTCAATGTAATAATTTTTTTATTATAAAATTAATCTCATTTATTCTAATTAATTTTCAAAATAAAAAAAAGGTTTGGAACCGAACCGGTCGGTTCCGGTTCCACTTAAGTGTGGAACCGGAAACCAGCCGGTTCAGTTCGGTTCCGAACCGGAACCGAACCGCCGGCCGGGTCTAGTTGTGTGTGCCTTTGGAGCTAGGCATGACAAGCAGACCCGGACCCGAATTCGGGTCCGAGATTAAAAAATCCGGACCCGAGTCTTAAAAATTCGGATCCGGGAGAATTCGGATTCGGACCCGGGATCGCACGGGTCTGGAAAAAATAATAAAAAATAAATATAATAAATTAAAATATAATGAAAAATATAAATTAATATGCATATATATATATATAATATATAATATAATATAATTAAAAAATATATATAAAAGAATTGAAATAAAAATAATAAAATTGACAAAATCCAAATATAAATATAAAATAATACAATTAAAAATTTAAAAAAAAAAAAAACCGGGTATCCGGATCCGGACCGAATAGACCCGGGTCCGGACCCGTGTATATTTATCCGGATCCGGTACCGGACCTGAACTAACAAAAATACTTCCGGATCCGAATTTTGTCATCCCTATTCGGGGCCACATCTATTGTGGGGGGGAAATGTTTTAGATGGACCCTTAGTAGATTTTGGATTTGGTAAACTTTATATTATATTAGTAAATTGCAATATTATTAAAAAAAATTATCATAAAAATAAAATAAAATAAACCTAAGGACCATAAAGATTGATTGGAATGTACAACATTCTACCATTTTATCAGATTTATATGCAGCGGACATGGGGAGGCATAATCATTGCATCATCTCACTATCACATAGTGGTTAGTGGATCCTCACGTGCAATTTTTTGTTTTGTTTTGTTTTGTTGTTTCTTTTTTAGCTTCAGATCAATCCGACCCGATTAAATCCCATCTCTAAGATATTTTTTAAGATTCGGGCTTGGATTGGGTTTAGGTAAAAAAAATCCATAATCAATTCTGATTTTTATTAATAAAAAAATATATTTTTAAATTATAAATACATGAATTAATAATTAAATTTTTAATGTACAATCTAAAAAATATTGAAATTCTTAAAGTTTTTTTTATCATTTTTAAGTATTAAAAAATTTTAAAAATAAATTTTATTAAAAATAAAAATATTATTTTTAAAAAAATTTGGTCTGAACTCGACCCATTGTGAGTCCTAGTAGTAGTGGAGATTTTGTAATGAATTTCAGAGAAAATTTGTTATTGGGTTGTGAAAGTAAAAAATGGGTGTCCCAAAAGTAAAATCTTAAGTATTACTAGGACTAAAAGGGGAATGATGAGAAAGCCCAATATAAAGAATGCAATGGCCCAAGCTGAGGACTATTTTAAAGACATGATATATTCTACACAAATGTCAACTCACCTGGAAATAGCTACTCCAAAAATTCAAAGAGCAATGATACACTTACACATACTTATCCCTAAAGTTTTCTCAACTCACTCATTGTAGCTACAGTGAGTTATAGTAAATCACTGTAGGTACAGTGAGAGAGTTGTGAAAATTTTAGGTAAAATATGTGTAAATATATCATTTTTGAAATTCAAATGATGGTGTGTGTGTTTTAAAAGTTAAAAATTGAATAAATTTGAATTTGAATTAGGTTTGAATCAATCTAAATACAAATAACAATTTGTTTTTCTTAACGTCAGATTATAAATGTTCGAAAGCCATATCCTTTAAATAAATAAATCATATTTTACTTTCAGTCCAAAAATAAACAGCCCTAGCAAATATTAAGTCACAAGTTGGGGTAAATGTGTTGTTTTTCGGTAAGGATTATATTTCCAGCTATTGCCCTAAGGTTTCATTACTCATTAGACATTTTGATGGTAACAAAAATTTGATCTTAATTAAGAAAGTTCATAAAAGAAATTAAAAAAAAAAACGAGAAAAACAACCACCCATTTGCAACAAACAGAGACTCAGTGTGTCAGAGGTATTGATATATTCAAGTTTTAACCAGCATCCATGAATTTGCCCTTCAACTTGATGCTATAACCATCCAACATACGAAATTGTCAATCAGGATAAAGATTCAATATCATTAGTGCCATCTGTACGAAATTTAACTTTACACCCTTTTATGAAAATATCTTACATCGTTTGTGATATTTATTATGAATGAATTTTATATTGTAAAAAAAAAAACAAACAAACAACACTTTGTGGTATATGATTCTTTGTAACAAAAATGGAAAATTAAAGCATCAAAAATAGAGATAGGCACTGTCCGGTTCAGTATGATTATAAATAAATTTATAATTATAATTATTTATTTTTTTAAAAATTAATTGTACGGTTTTTTTATTTTTAAAAAAATTATAATTATTTTTAGTTGTCGGTTCGGTACAATTCGGTTTTTTAATTTTTTAATAATAAAAAAAAATTAAAAAATAGTAATAATATTCACTTAATCTAACATTTACTTTAAAAAAATTTATACTGTAACTTTTTTAATCATCATAACTACACCAATAAAATCATTTAAATTATTTAAAATATAGGAAAATAAAAAGAATAATAACCAAAACAAAAAATTATAAATATTTCATGAAATTAATCATAACTAAATACTAAATAAATTAAATAATGTAACAATTATAATGATAAATAACATCATAAGATGATTAGATTTAAAAAAAAAAATAAATTAAATTATTCAATTAATCCAGTTCGGTTTGGGTTTTTAATTAAAAACTTATTCTAATTCGATTCGATTCGCTTTTTTAATTAAAATATCAAAAAAATTATTTTTGAAAAAAAAAAAACACTTCAATTCGATTTTTCAGCGCCTGCAAGAAAATAAGCTACAAGAAAAATAGGGGAAGGAATTATATCATTGTCTGAGTTCAGTATTAAAAAAACGAGACAAGATCAATAGAAGCATAAACGATGGAGTGAACAGCTGCATGCAAACGATACATAATTTTATAACTCATCCCAAGGAGTTCTGTTAAAACTATGGAAAATACTATATTATGTAGACATACCAAAAATTACATAAAATTTTGTACAAATTTACTAAAAGCTAAAAAAAGATTACAACAAGACAAAATTAATTTCATTATTGGATAATTTTTTTTTGTGTTTTTGTACAATTTTTTATGATTTTTTTTTTTTTTTTTGCATATGTAATCACATAGCATAACAACAAAATATACCATTATCACACTTTTCACCTCAAGAGGATAAAAATTATCGTAGTTAATGTATAAGGTTACTCTTCTATTATCCTTATTAAGGGGAAGATCGTGATGTACGTATCCTTATTATCTCTTTTTTTTTTTAACAAAAGTTATTTCCATTAAGATTGGTAAATGAGTTGGATTAGAAAAATTCAACCGAAATTCAAGTGTTATTTATTTAAGCACATACTTGGAAAAATATAATAAGATGATAAATTCAAAATTTAAAAAAGCTGAATTGAGGTTGGGTTTTGTCCAAATCTTAAAAACATTGATAAACGATACTTGAATTAAAATTTGGTTTTTTTTTTTTTAGTTTGACCCATTTACCAACCCTAACTTTCACGGTGTGAACACATAACCAACTAAATAATGTACAATTATAATGATAAAATAATAACATAAAATGATTAGATTTAAAAAATTCAATAAATTAAATTATTGTTTGTGAATTGAACATGTTGATCATTTAATCGTTAGCCATGAATTCTTCACCTAGTAATGTTAATGATAGTATTGGTGATACAGAAGAAGATGATTACTTAGACGTAGGAATCATAATTGGAATCAAATAGTATTTTCATTAATGTATTTATTTTATTTAGTAATCGTAATGAATTGTTAAAAAGTTACAAAAATATCTTTAGTTAAAATCATTAATTATTAATTTATTAAATTACTAAATATTTATAATAAATTTATTATCAATCAAGAATCATCATTTCATCAAGTTACAAAAATTATTAACTTTTTTGACGTTCGGATTTAGGCACCCGCCTCGCCGCCTCAAGGCGGTCTGTCTCGCGTCTCAAAGGCCGACCGTGTTAGGTCTTATTCGAGACAAACCCACAAATCTCCAATTATTAGCTAATAATTCGAGTGGAAGCTAACCAAACACTCCAAAGCTTTGAGATAGCTATTTTGTTGAAAATAATTATTATTCTCATAATGGCTTCTTAGCACAACTTTTATAGCCAAGTGATGGCTTTACAAGAGTAACTAATCACTAACTAACTTTACTTAATCTTTCCTAATTAATTGCAACTAGCTAACTAATTCTTGTCGTGTAACATTGACTTCCCCACCAAAAGACCTTGTCCTCAAGGTCATAAAATGATCAAAGACCTATACCACAATTAGGAGAGGATGTTAATCAATAAGCTCACAACCGTCACTATTGAAAAAGACCATCAATTATAATTCCTTTATAGACACCACATTCACTAAGAGGAACCGATCCATTACATTGATGGTGAGATAAAGCCTCATGAGAAAGCTCAAACTTCTAATAAACCTCTATCAACCAATCCACCAATATGGCTCTCATCTTTTCAGTAATCCCACTTTGTGTATGGATGTAGTTGTTGGACAATTATAGCCCATAACATCACTATTTGTAAATAATATTGTGTTTTTTTGTACAAATTAACTATGTGACAAAAAGAAAATGTTATTTTATCATTATTGTAATTAGATTACTTGGATATATATTAATGATAAAAGTCCATATGGTTAAATTGGATTAATAAGATATGAGACAGTATTAATCCACGAACGGTTTAATAATTAAATATCCATAGTCGAAGTATTATTGAGACTGGACATTAATAATGTGGAATAGACTAGTATTACACTTGTGCGCGTTATGGAAGCTTAACGGTATAGTTCTCATATATTTAGGTATTGGATACTTATGCAAGTGTAATAAGAGGTTCTGTTAGACGTTGGACCGGGAAAAGTTCGCTCTGGATAGACCCACTCAGAATTTCATTGGTAGTATGACTATGTGTCTATGGGAATCCGAATCAGGGTAGGTGTATGTGATCTTTAACTTGAGACTTACGTCGCTATTACTTGCGACAATCAATTTACTTGAGTATTGATCGTCTGGAGCTTTAATAGGTTCTGTGTACTCCTGTATTGGGTTTACTGAGAATTGTAGTGTATTGGATGTGATGTCAGGATGGGAGTATCACTTCAATCATATGGAGATAATGGTCACACATGAGACGCAACTAGTACTCTTAAAAGCTGCAGCTATCGGGATAGTATGACTAGGTCATGACTTCCCGATTACAGAGATTAGTTATTCGGGATCCGATATATGCTTCGTACGGGGCAGACACAGAGCCAGCCCTAGGCCTAGCATGTGACATCTGATACTGGATCGTATTACCCATTACATAATATTAGTATTATTACGTCTGATACAGATGATATTCCTCGGTGAATATTTCTGGAGAATTGGGTAGGCACGGTGCTTTACTAGAGCCAACCATGTCTTGTAAATTGGTGAGAACATGGTACGGGGTACGCATGTGTTCGGATAGTCCGATAACCGTATTTACTGCCAACATATCCAGGAATCTCTTGGGTCGCTTCCCAAAGATTCACCAATGACATTTGACTCAGATAGAATTAATCAGAGATTAATTATAAGAGAGAAAATTAATCTGGGATTAATTGCGGCAAGAATTAATTTGGGATTAAATTCGTATAGAAGAGAGAACGAGGTTAATTTAGAATTAATCGATAAAATAAATTTAATAGTTAAATTAGATTTTTCTATTTAATTTATTTATTTGTGGCTAAAATAATATATCGGATATATTAATTGAAATCGAATTTCAATACGAAATTAAAATTGGATTTTAATTCGGGCGAACGAATTAATTTAGAATTAATTCGAAAACGACTATCGTAATAATTTTGCGAGGCATAATTATTTAATTAAATTGGATTTAATTATGTCATGACGGTAAATTCGTTTAATTCGGAATTAAACGAACCCGATAAAATTGCTCGTGACTTAGTTGTGTGTTGTGTAAGCCAACTCAAATTTTGAATTTAAAATGTGGTGGGACCACATGACTTACATCAAATGTCTAAGATTGATGGAAGTAGTTGACTTTATTAATTATAGTAATTAAACACACAACAACCAAGTTTTTGAAACCAACACACCAACTCTCTCTTCTTCCTCTCCTTGGCCGAAACTTCTCTCCCATGGAAGTGAAATTTTTGCTTCAAAAATTTCAACTAAGCTAGCACTTTGAGGAGTCAAATGAGGTGATAGGGAAACTCTCCCAATGAACAAACAATACAAACAACAAGCTTGGAGTTTCATCCAAAAAGAAATTTTTGAAATTTCTCCATATATAATGTAAGTGATTCCGCCACTTTTCTTGTTAATTTCACACAAATAATCATGTTTAGGATCTTGTGGTATGTCTAAGAGACTAACAGTAGTTTCTAGGCTTGCTCTCATTCTCAACAAGCTTGTAGAACTTGTAAATGTCTTCAACATATTCCACTTCATCCAAGTCATCGTTAGCATCTTTTGCATCAACAACTAACTCAGAGCTGACTTACCTCAGGTCTATGCAAGGGCTTCCGCAGCCATTCTCAACAACCATCAGAGGAACTGAGGGTGAATTTTCTTTAGAACCATCTGAGGTGTTAATCATTGCATCCACAAATAAGCCTCCTGCTTCAGCAGCCCTGCGAAGAATGTCACAGTGCTTTGCAGCCTCAGCTACAATAACAGGAAGCTCCATAACGGTGACATCGTTTACCAGAGGTAGCATCCCCAGAACAATATTAGCACATGAGTTGTCCACAAAGAGTAAAGCTCTCTTATGTGGGTGAGGCTTGTTCTTTCCAGACCCTAACATTCTCATGTTGAAGGCATCAAAATCATCCACCCGCCAAGGCCTCTCCATTTTATTGCGACTCATTCTATAAATTTCAATAATTGTTCCTTTGTGATAGAGACCCACACAGGCACATGATCCCCAATCAAGTATGTTTGCAGTAAGAACACCCTCAATAAGCATAAGCTGTCTTGTTTCCTCACTTATACTGTCAAGCTGCACCAATAAGTCAAGTAAAACAGCAAACGATGTCACATTTTCTCTCTACTTTATGCTTCTATAGACATCATGAAATTGGAATTCCCTTATTCCAAAAGATTGGTCAAGCCAAACTTTCCATATGCAGCAGGCTCCTCCATCAACCATACCAAGTGAGCAGAGAATGATGAGCAAATGCATCTCTTATTCCTTTAGCATCATCTGTTGATTGCAGCTCAAAATCATGATTGTCATCATAATATTACTGATTCTTTATCCCACCCCATAAATCTTTTTTCTCTTCCTTATCATTTTCTTTATCATCATGCATCTCATCCTCAACACCAACATATTTTGCCTGTAAATATTTTTGTTGTCTTTTAATCTTTGTAACCATTCCAGTATCTCAAGCATCCTCTTCTTCATCTTCAGCATTCTTAAAATCAAACACTGGATGTCCATTATCTTCATTTGAGCCCCCAACATCACCATTTACATCCAAAGGAATGACATCCTTCTGTTTGAGAAAAGCATCAATTTCATCATCCATATCTTCAGGATCATCTTCGTCTTGCAATCTTCTTTTAGAGTTCTTGTTGCCTTGCTTTTGACATTTTCCTCTCTTACCAATGACTTTGATGTTGCAGTCAATTTGATTTCCCTCTGGAATTTGAGCCGTAAACTATTTAGCACTACTCGAAAATTCAACCAATTCACCCAACAATCCCACAATCGCCACATGTGGCGATGGCTCAATAACTTGAGAGCTTATATAACAAAATATCCATAAAGAACCCAAATCTTGGATTTTATTCTTCTCAAGCATTTCGTCGAACAACTTTAGTGAGTTCTCTATCTCTTCTTTTCTCAAACAATCCTCAAGTGTATGCCTTTGGAACTCGCATTGGCCATGTAAACAATCAGGGCGATGATGTCGTAGTAGCAAACCAATTGCCTTCATTTTCACATTCTTTTTATGTTCCACAGTTTCGGCTTTACACATTGATGCATCTTGAACCACCTCTTTGATTTTAGGGCCAAAACCACTTTCTGCACCAGCAGAAGGACCATCCTCATCCATGGTTGCACCAGCATCACCGCCAGTTGCCTGGTACATCTTGACAGTGATTGGTTTGCAGATGCCCTCAAGTTCTTCCATCTTATCTTCAAAATCTTCATGATGATGAACACTAACAATCTTGTTTTCTCTGAATCTTTCTTTATGCCACACATTCTTTACAAGAATCTCAACGTCTTTACAGTTCTTGAAAAATAAATGCTCCAAAAACTTCTCTGGCATTTTATCAAACAACTTATGTGCTTTATCCGTTTCCCATTTCCTCAAACAAACTTCATGCTCCTGCCTTTAAAGCTTTATTTTAATCTTCTTCTTGTGTTCTTCAGTCTCAACCTTGTGTCTTATTTCCTCTTGAAGCAGCCTGTTGACCTTCTCTTTTAAGAACATGCTATCGTTATTTGTGATGGCAGTTGTGTTCTTATGTCCGATGATTTCATCATCCACTGTGTTGTTCAATTCTCCAAGATAGTTGTTATCATGGATTCTTATATGCTTACTTTCATGGACTTGAATCGACATATCATGTTGATTTTCTTTCACTGAAATTAGTTTTTGATCTGGGATAGTGGTTGGACAATTTTTGATAAGGAAACCCTCACCAGATTTGAACCTTGAAACCAACGATTGAAGCATATTAAGCATTTCCTTCACGGTAATGGCCGTTTCTTCCAAAAGCTCGCCCCTCTGATGTATTTTATGTTTCAAGATAGCTGATTAAGAATTAGTATTATCATTAGATTTCCCCATAATTGAAGAATCTCTCAATGAAAGCAACAATTGTTAGGTTTTATTCGAGACAAACCCACAAATCTCCAATTATTAGCTAATAATTCGAGTGGAAGCTAACCAAACACTCCAAAACTTTGAGAGAGTTATTTTGTTGAAAATGATTGTTATTCTCATAATGGCTTCTTAGTACAACTTTTTATAGCCAAGTGATGGTTTTACAATAGTAACTAATCACTAACTAACTTTACTTAATCTTTCCAAATTAATTACAACTAGCTAACTAATTCTTGATGTGTAACAGACCGCCTTGAGGCGTTATACGTATTTTTAAACATTGTCAACACTAATTGACGAGTTTGAGAATCCATGCAAGTGATGAACTGTATATATACACACACCTATTTTTTCATTAACTACCAATAACTTATATATAAAAGAATATTTATCAATTTTCTGATGCTTAGGTCGGCCTCTATGCTTGACTTGTAGCTGAGAATCTCGTGCATAAAAGGTAAATTTGCTGTGTTTATTATAACTTGCATTAGGATCCAGTCTAGTTGTTGCTGAGTCAAGGGGAGTTTTAGATGAATTTCTAAATTATGTGATTCCTTAATGATTAAATAAATTTTTTTTTTTTTAATTATAATGGATATTAATTCTTTTAGATTTGAGGCACTTAATCTTGGTCAAATTTAGGGCTCTAATCTGCTGCATGTATGGGCCGTCCCCAAAATCATCAATGTGTTGTGTACTAGATAAATATTTATAATTAATTTAATAATCAACACAACTCAATTTAACACTAAACTAAGATCCTTATAAATAACTCCAATGTTTTTGTCATAATATTTCTTATAACTATTTGTTATTTTACAATTTTTGAAGTAGTGAAATTATAATAAGTTAGTAACCCTTGATTTAAGTGAGTGATTAAGTATTTTCTTAATTACTAGTGATATTAGAGTTCTCAACTGTTGTACTATAAGTGTCATTAAACATCAAATAATATGCTACACAACAATTCAAACCAGAAACAGAAATCTAGATCTACAAAACATGCAAAACCCTACAAAGTCTTTAAACTTGAAAATACAGAAAACCTGGAAAATGTGAAAACGAATCCAAGTCGAGATAATCCTCTATTCTTAAGAACTTATTGGCCCCGTCACTGGTGCTTTACGGATTCGCAATTAGCCAATGTTCTCCCAGGATCTTGGTTCCTTCTTGTCCAAGGAGCACACCTTAACAAGTATACAAACTAGGAAAATGGTTTAACTCTCTCTCAAAATCAAAACAACAGTATGACTCACAGAAAACAGATTTTCCCTTTTTTTTTCCTCTTTTTTGTATGGGATATAATGCCTTCTTTTATAAGGCATGGAGGGGTGCCAATAGGGCACCCCTTGGGGTGGGATACAACCCTCCTAAAAATTGTGTCATTCCCTTGCACCCCTTAATGCCAAAAAGACAAAACCACCCCTGAATATTATAAGAATTTTCAACATCAACTATATATTATTTTAACATTTGGCCCAATTTCCCTCTCTCGGATCTCTCTCTCAAGAAACGCTAAACCCAAACAAAAACCTTAACTTTTCTCTCTTCTTCAAGCGTCAACGGATAGCCCCCCAAACCTCCTTCACTCCCCTACCCCCAAATAACCACGAACCTTCACTACCTTTTAATTTTTATTTTATTTTATTTTATGCCTCTTTTGTTCTCTTGGAAATGAGTTTCCACATTATTTTGTCCAATTAGATTTCAATTTATGTTAATATTTTATATTTTTGTATTGCTTTTTTGTTTTTGTTCAGGTACATGGGGTGTTACAATAATAAATAAATGATTTGTGAGACTTCATATATATTCAAAAATGAAAGAAGAACATTTTATAGATTTACATGTTGTTTCTTTATAATGAATTTATTTTGTTATTGTAATGGTCTTATGTTTTTTTTTTTTTAGGTGAATTGTGTTATTTCACTTCTGGTATTAAAATTTATATTTACCAACTCCTATCGAGAGGTTGGAAATCATGTCGAATCCATAATTCCTCTAGGCCTCAATAGATTTAAGTGTGAATTCGAGTTTTGATTAGATATAAGAAATCAGAGGCGGAGGCATGTTGGGCCCAGCAGGGGCTGCAGCCCCTACTGGGCCCAAAAAAATTTAACAAACATAAAAAAAAAAAATTTGTTATTTTTTCAAAGTTGAAATCTACCAGCCCGGCAGCCCCTGTTATTTTTTCCCTTCATCTTCACAGCAAGCGTGATTGAAGAAGAAAGTTGAAGCATGTATCTTTCTTTTTATTTTTTTTGTTAATCATCATTACTACAATCAGTATCACAGACAGACTTAAACCCTAATAAAACCCATTTTCGATTGTAAATTTTATGCAAATTAGCAAATATCTTTTTTTTTTTTTTTTTTTCAATTTGATTCTTGAAATGGGTTAATCGTTAATGTGTTGTGTTTATTTTGTACATTTGTTAATTTGATGGCATGGGTAGGGTAGCTTAGGTAGTTAGGGTTTTGGATTAACTATGTGTTGCTATTTACTAATACGAAATTGGGTTTCCATTATGCATTTATGCTGTCTGAGATTCAGCTGCTTACAGTTACAGCTTACTGCTACACTTGCTTTGCTAATTGCTATCTAGGTTGCTGTTCAGCTGTCAGCTGTGTGTGTCTTGCAGTCTTGTTGGTTTTGGGGATTGATGTTGTATTGTTGTTATTCTTTTTTATGATTGTTAATTGTTGGTTCCTTTATGTTTTTTCAATAGTTTTTCTTATAAGAAACTGAATTATTCTTTTGTTTATTTGATATAGTTTATAGTTATGGAGAAATATTTTAAAAGAAAATCAACATTACAATCTTCTCCGGAGAAAACTAAGTATTGTTCAAGTGAAAATGTAGAAGTTAATTTACAAGATCTTCCTACAGATCATGGATTAAGACCTCGAATCTCTTATTATAATCATAATATCCGAGATGAAGTCCGAAGAGCGTACTTACAAAAGGGTCATGTTCAACCTAAAAATCACAACTTTAAATTATCAAATTTTGGAAATAAAAAACGGCGGTTTGTCTCAACTTGGTTTGAAAATTTTGGCTCTTGGTTGGAATATAGCTTAGAAAATGATGATGCATTTTGTCTTTTTTGTTATCTTTTTATAGAAGAGAATGGTAAACAAAGTGGTGGTGATATATTTGTTGGTCAAGGATTTAAGAATTGGAAGAATAAAGAAAAATTTATTGAACATGAGGGAGATATCAATAGTGCTCATAATAAAGCTAGACAGGATTGTGAAGCGTTGATGAATCAGAAGTAGCCTATTGAAATAGCTTTCTCAAGACATTCAGAAAAAACTCGAAATGAATATCGAGCCCATTTGAATGCTACTATTGATTGTGTTAGATTTTGTAATGTAAATGCCCAGATTTGTTGTTCAAAAGAAACAGAGAATATCTTCAGAAGCAATTTAACCTCAATCAAAAATCAATCGCACCAAGAACAAAGATTTTTACCGTGGTTCGTCCGAATCAATTTCAGACTACATCCACGTTGAACTCCGGAACAAGGAGCTCACTGCACTAATCAATAACAAGATTACACAAGAATCTTGAATCCGTTTACAACAACAATTTTCCCCAATTACTTAACACTCACAAGATAAACCCTAATCTCTAATAGTGTCAATCTCAACTCTCAATTTGAAGATCACACAAACTTGGATTAGGAATATGGCTCAACAATTAGCCAAACAATAATGGGAGAAAACTGATAAGCAAACAACAAAAAATTATCTAATTTCTCAAACCCTAGCACTCTTTATATATGATGAGCAAAGAGATGTAACTTGAGCAACGACAGAGATTGCGCCACGTGTCCCTCATCCAACGGCTGGATAAAGGCTTCACATTTTACAATCTCCATTTTAAAGCCAAAACACATCCTTCACTCACAACCATATACTAGAATACATTAGAGCCAAGCTAGTACAACAAACTCACTTACTTCCATCATAGTTCATGTCGACTGCAAGGTCAGCCAACCCTCACATGCAACAGCTTCATGCAGTGGGAGAGTTTGGTAGCAGTCACAATTTTTGTCCCCATGTCAGATGGGTTATCTTCAGTTGGGACCTTCTTGATCTCAATCTTACCATTTGTGATGACTTCCCTCACAAAATGGTACTTAACATCCACATGCTTAGTTCTCTCATGATGTACTGGATTTTTGCTCAAATGTATTGCACTCTGACTGTCAGAATACACAACTGTCTTACCCTGCAGTTGTTGTATTTCGGTTAAGATACCCTGAAGCCAAATGGCTTCCTTGAACACATCAGTTATGGCTATATATTCAGCTTCGGTAGTTGAGAGTGTAACTAACGGTTGCAGGCTTGACTTCCAGCTGATGCAATTTCCACCAAGTGTGAAATAGTATGCTGTAGTTGACTTTCTTGAGTCTCTGTCACCTGTAAAATCAGAATCAACATACCCTACAAAGTCTAAAGCGTTAGATTTTTTAAAGCATAAGCCATAACCAACAGTTGTATTTATGTATCTTAACAACCACTGCAAAGCACTCCAGTGTGCACCACCAGAATTTGACATAAATCTACTCAACAAAGATACAACATATGAAAAATCAGGTCTAGTACTAATCATGGCATACATCACAGAACCTATAGCATTTGCATAAGGTACATTTTCCATTTTAATCATCTCAGACCTATTAGCAAGACTTTTTGATTTAGACAAAATAAAATGACTCGCAAACGGCTGGCTAACAGGCTTACAGCCACTTACCCCAAATCTAGATGCTACCTTTTGCAAATATGTGGACTGATGTATTTTAAGGAAATTTTTACTTCTATCTCTATCAATGGTCATATCTAGGATTCTATTTGCACTACCTAGGTCTTTCATGTCAAATTCACTATTCAACTGCTTCTTAAGATTGTTAATAGCATTCATTGATTCAGAGATTAGAAGCATGTCATCAACATACAATAACAAGTATACAAGACATTTATCATTAAGCACGAAATAGAAGCAACTATCATATTTACTTCTTACGAATCCAATACTAAGCACAAATGTGTCAACCCTTTTGTACCATTGCCTAGGTGATTGTTTAAGACCATATAAAGATTTATCAAGCAGACAAACATGCTCAGGATGGTTTTTATCTATAAAACCCGCAGGTTGAGACATATAAATTTTCTCTTCTAATTCTCCATGTAGAAAAGCAGTTTTTACATCCAATTGTTCCAATTCGAGATTATACTGCACTACTAGAGTTAACATCATTCTAATAGTTTTAAATTTAACTACAGGTGAGAAAATTTCATTATAGTATATCACTTCCCTTTGAGTAAATCCTTTTGCTACAAGTCTGGCCTTAAACCTAACAGGGTCACTAGGCAGAATTCCATCTTTGACTTTAAACAACCACTTACACTCAACCAACTTCTGGTCTTTAGGTTTAGGAACTAAAGTCCAAGTTTGGTTTTTTCTAAGAGAGGACATCTCTTCTTTCATGGCCGCTTCTCATTCAAGTTTATGTGTAGACTTTAATGCCTCTCCTAAGCTAGCAGGCTCTATTCCATTTATTTCATGACTTGATATTAATGCACAGAAATACAAATCATTGGTTGAGTAATCATACCTGGTAGGAGGTCTTACCTGCCTCCTACTTCTGTCTCTTGCTAGCTGGTAGTTGGCCAGAGTGTCTTGTGGTGTTTCATCATGCTGCTCAGCTTGATCCAATTGATCCACTGTGTCATCTTCACGTTGTTCTTGTATCTCAGCCACTTCATTTCTATTTTCCTCTGGATTATTACTCCTAGGATGGGTGTCCTCAGATGTCTCCGTGCTTGGCATGTCACCAACTTGATCAGTGGTTCTTGATGTGTCTGGCTCCACCTGCATCTGAGATCCACCTGCAAGATCAAAATCTGCTAGATCTTTTTCTAAGGCACCTGCATTCTTGTTAGTAGATTTACATGGAAAACAGAGTTTATTGAATATAACATCCCTACTAACTATAATTTTGACTCAAGGTAACTCATTTTTCCATAACCTATACCCTTTTGTCCCTTCTAGATATCCTAAGAAAAAACACTTAAGTGACCTTGGTTCAAGTTTACCTATGGACTGGTGAGCATAAGCTTCACAGCCAAACACTCTAAGGTGGGCAAGCTTCTGAGTTCTACCAGACCAGATTTCTTCTGGGGTCTTAAACTGGACTTAACTATTTGGGCTAAGGTTAACTAAATGAGTAGCAGTATTGAGGGCCTCACCCCAAAAGGGTATCGGAAGTTCGGAAGAAAATAAAAGACATCTGATATTTTCTAATAGGGTTCTATTCATCCTTCCGCAACTCCATTTTGTTGAGGGGTGTGTCTCACAATCCTATGTCTCAGGATACCCTCACTAGTACAGTATTGATCAAACTCAGTATTATAAAATTCTAAGCCATTATCAGTTCTCAAGACTTTCACTTTGTTACTAGTTTGATTTTCTACTAAAACTTTCAATTCTTTAAATTTTACCAAAGTTTCATCCTTTGATTTTAGTAAGAATGTCCATACCTTCCTACTGTAGTCATCAACAATAGAGAGAAATTATTTCTTACCCCCATGTGTCTGGACCTTGGCTGGTCCCCATAGATCACAATGTAGATACTCCAGGCTGGCTTTTGACAAGTGAATTCCAGTTGGGAAGCTCTATCTGTGCTGTTTGCCCAACACACAGATCTCACAAAACTCTAGTGGCTTCAACTGGTCCTTTCCAAATTGTCCTTGCTTGCTGAGTACCTGCATGCCTTTCTGGCCTATATGGCCAAGTCTCAAGTGCCAAATATTAGTCATATCAACATTAGAAGTTAGAGCAGAAATGGGTTTTTCCGAGAATACATGTTGTCCATTTAGAACATACAGTCCGTTTCTTTTTATACCAGTTAGGATTAGTTTCTTACCCTTAGATATGTACATGTTTCCTTTGTGTGCTTTATATGTGAAACCTAATTCATCTAGAGTTCCTAGTGATATTAAGTTTCGTTTTAAATCAGATACATATCTAACATCAGTAAGGATCCTAATTTTACCATCATGGAGCTTGAGCGTTATGTCACCAACTCCATGTATTCTACAAGTATTGTCATTACCCATATACACTGTCTCTTGGTCAGAATTTCTAAAATTGACAAACCAGTCTCTATACGGACTCATGTGAAAGGAACACCCTGAGTCCATAATCCATTCTCTGCTAATGTGATCACTAGACACAATCAATGCCTCAGATAGGAAAATCGACCCCTTTTCGGCAGCCACAATAGCGCTGCCTTCATTTTTTTATTCCCTAATGAATTTATAGCAATTCCTTTTAAGTGTCCCATCTTCCCACAGTGATAGCACTTCTTTCCACTGTTCTTATTCTTATCTTGTTTATTCTTTTTCTTCCCTTTAGATTCTTGATTATTAGGTGGATTATTATTCAGCCCATTATATTTCCTGTCATTTTTGCCTTTCACGAATATGTTCGCTCCACCTCTTCTACTGGTTCTAAGTTCTAACTCTCTAGCCCTTATCCCAGATATTACCAAGTCTAGCCTAGGTATAACTCCGTGTACTGCAGAGAGTTCTTTACGACACTATATTCTTCAGGTAGTGAATTTAATAGAATCATAGCTTCACTAGAATCTCCTAAGGCTTGGTCAGTTCCTTTAGGGATTTGAGTCATTTTCGTGAATTCATCTAGGTTATCATCCATAGACTTATTTGTGTCCATCTTGTAATTAAACAAATTTCCTTTCAAGAAAACTAAATTTGGAGAAGAAACAACAGAATAAAGGGATTTGAGTTTACCCCAGAGTTGAATGGCCGTGTCCATTCCATCAACCTTTCTGATGACTGAGTCTCCCAAGTGGAGGAAGATCAAGTTGTAAGCCTCTTCCAGGATTTCGACTTTCGTGTCCTTTTTCCATATTTGGCCACTTTTCAGGGTCGGGTTCCAACGCCAAGGCCACCTTATGGTGAGAAAGCAATACCCTCATTTTCTTTTTCCAAGTGGTAAAATCTCCTTTCCCGTCAGAGATGCCAATGTCGAGTCTAATTGTCGACATTTCTATTTCCTTTTAAAACCAGAAACTCAATTGGCAACACTGAGTCCAAACAACAATTTGGCAATTACTCTCCCAAACAACAATCGGCAATTACCCTCGGCAATTGCTCACCCAAACTACAACTTGCAAAAAAAACTTAATTTCCCAACCAGCAACTTGTTGGGTATCCCTGATTGTTTGTTGTTCTTGTTTAACAACTCAGAATTTTTGAGTCTTCTTCGGCAACCCACAAAGTTAAGTATCTTGATTTGGCAAAACTGACTATCAATTTTGCTCGGCAAACTTAGGGTCTTGATTTGGCAGAACTGACCCTCAATTCTTGTTCGGAAAACTTAGGGTCTTGTTCGGGCTGACCCTTAATCGGCAGACCCAAAGTGATTTGAAGGATCTTGTACAGTAGCTTGGTAACAGGGTATTGGACTGCAATTTAGATCCCTAACTCGGCACCCCTTTCTTGGTCACAGCAACTATGTCAGGTACTCATCAAGGTTCTTATTTGATCGGCCTGGGTTCTTGATGTGGCAGTTCGTAAACCTTAATATTGCCGCAATAATCTTGATCGGCCACTGTGTCCTTCACTCTTCAATCTGCAAGGTTCTTAGTCGACCGACGTGGGATCTCGTTTTGGCAGGGGATCAGTTAGACGACTCTCGGTGATCTTGGCCGGCAAGCTCTCAGTATTTAATCGGCAACACCAAAGAGAAATCTTGGATCGGGAAGGACTACTGCCTAGAAAACACGCCATTCAATTCGAAATCTTGAAATCTGGATCGACAACTCAGAATTGATTTGGCCACTCAAAGAGAAATCTTGGATCGGTAGCTGTGTCAATTTAGTTGGTTCTGTTTCTTGCTTTCTGATTTACTTTAGAAGCTCTGATACCACTGTAATGTAAATGCCCAGATTTGTTGTTCAAAAGAAACAGAGAATATCGACAGAAGCAATTAAACCTCAATCAAAAATCAATCGCACCAAGAAAAAGATTTTTACCGTGGTTCGTCCGAATCAATTTCAGACTACCTCCACGTTGAACTCCGGAACAAGGAGCTCACTGCACTAATCAATAACAAGATTACACAAGAATCTTGAATCCGTTTACAACAATAATTTTCCCCAATTACTTAACACTCATAAGATAAACCCTAATCTCTAATAGTGTCAATCTCAACTCTCAATTTGAAGATCACACAAACTTGGATTAGGAATATGGCTCAACAATTAGCCAAACAATAATGGGAGAAAACTGATAAGCAAACAACAAAAAATTATCTAATTTCTCAAACCCTAGCACTCTTTATATATGATGAGCAAAGAGATGTAACTTGAGCAACGACAGAGATTGCGCCACGTGTCCCTCATCCAACGGCTGGATAAAGGCTTCACATTTTATAGATTTCTGTTAAAACAAGGGCTTGCATTTCGTGGGCATGATGAGTCTAAAGATTCAAATAATCGAGGTAATTTTCTTGAGCTTCTACATTTCCTTGCTGACCATAATGAGGACATTAATGCTATTACTTTTGAAAATGCTCCTAGAAATCTTCAGTTGACATCAAATGAGATTCAGAAAGATATTGTAACTTGTGTTTCAGTTGAAACTACCAATATTATTATTAGAGAGATGAGTGATGTTTTGTTTTCTATTCTTGTTGATGAGTCTCGTGATATATCATCAAATGAACAAATGGCTTTCGTTTTGCATTATGTGGATAAAAATGGCTATGTGGTTAAGCGTTTTATCGGTATTGAACATGTTACTAGTACTACACTCTCTTTCACTAAAAGAGGCACTTGACAAGCTATTTTCTAGGCATGGATTGAGTATGTCTAGGCTGCGTGGGCAAGGGTATGATGGAGCTAGTAATATGCGAGGCGAGTTCAATGGCCTTAAAGCACTCATTTTGGAGGATAATAAATGTGCTTATTTTATTCATTGTTTTGCCCATCAACTTCAGTTGGTTCTTATTTCTGTGGCAAAAAAGAATGAAGACGTTAATTATCTCTTCAATTTAATTACTATGTTAGTCAATGTTGTTGGAGCTTCAGCAAAACGTCGTGATATTCTTCAAGAAGAACATGCTTGTGCAGTCATTGAAGCACTTAATAGTTATGAGATTTCAAGCGGACGAGGTTTAAATCAAGAAATAACTTTGAAACGTCCTGCTGATACACGTTGGGGCTCACATTATGGTACGTTATTAAGCATAATTAGTATGTTTTCATCTATTACTAATATGCTTGAAATTATTTCGAATGAGGGAAATTCTGAACAAAGATTTCAAGCTACAACATTACTGAAATTCATGCATTCATTTGAGTTTATTTTTAGCTTATTCTTGATGAAAAGAATACTTGAATTTGCATATGAGTTATCCCAAGCATTACAAAAAAAAAAAAGACCTAGAGATTGTGAATGCCATGAAATTAATTGGAGTGTATAGGCGAAACTTGCAAAACATGAGAGAGAATGGATGAGACTCTTTACTTGGTGAAGTTTCTTCCTATTGTGAGAATCATGACATTGATCTTCCTAATATAGATGATATTTTTTTGACTAATGGGAGATCAAAACGCAAGGGTCAAAAGATCACAAATACACATCGTTTTCGTGTTGAGTTATTTTATGCAGTTTTGGACATGCAACTTCAAGAATTAAACAATCGCTTCAATGAGACGAACACTGAGTTGCTCCTTTGTTTGGCATGTCTATGCCCAAATGACTCGTTTGCAGCTTTTGATAAACATAAACTGCTGCGCCTCGCTGAATTTTATCCAAATGATTTTTCTTCAATGGATCTCATGGCACTTGAAATTCAGCTTGAAGTTTATATTATGGATGTTGGTTCTGATAATGATTTTTCAAGATTGAAAGGGATTGGTGAGCGTGCAAGAAGAATGGTTGAAACTGGAAAAGATAAAGTGTTTCCATTAGTTTATTTATTGGTGACATTAGTATTGATATTACCGGTTGCCAAAGCTACAGTGGAAAGAGCATTTTCAACTATGCATTTTGTGAAAAATCGATTGCGAAATCGGATGGGAGATCAATGGTTGAATGATAGTCTAGTAGTATACATAGAAAATGATATTTTTTGTAATATTGATAATGAAGTAATTATCCAACGTTTTCAACATATGAAAGCTCGTCGAGGACAATTGTAAATGTATTGAATGAAAATATATCAATGAAGTTCAAAATTTTGGTACTTTTTTTGTTGAACTTTTTAACTTATCCCCTCATGTGTTGAATCCCTGGCTCCGCCACTGTAAGAAATACACAATACATTATAGTTTTATGTTCTCAGGATATGTCCAAACTAATTTGAGGCTTAGATTTTTTTCCTAAGTATTATTTTCAAACTATATAATTGTGTATTTACACCATTTGTGGTATTTATACTTATTAAAAAATTTATTTTATTTTGATTTTTTTAAAAAAAAAATTCTATTATTCCACATTTGAATCTCAAATATTATATGGCACTCGGTGAATTTTATAACTTGTAAATTATTATTCTATGATATCTTCTAGCTAATAGATTACAAATTAAATATAGTCGAAAAGTGTATAGCATTACTGATACCTATTTATACAATTGTGAGGATGAATAGTTCCCATATATATATATATATATATATATATATATATATAATATATATATATATATATATATATTAATATTAAAGTATACTTTAAAAACGAACAAAATTACCCTTGCCGTCTGAAAAACTATCAAAATCACCATACTCTATTGTAAACCTATAACTATATATTAAAAGTTATCAAACTGTATATTACAGTTCACAAACCTAAATCCTTGTTACATTGATCATTTAAAGCCTGTCTATTCTAAGGTTGCTCAAGAGATTTAAGGCCTGTCTGTTTTCAGATTACTCAAGATTGGCCACTGCCCAGGATTACACTGGGTTGTGAAGTTTGAGCCATCTGATGATCAAGAAATTACATGGCATTTATTTGTAAAATCTGATTTGAAACCTCATTCATTTATTGATGAGTTCATTCCACTTGTTGATCAAGATGGTGGTGGCCTTGAGTTTTGGGAAATGGGAACCCTTTAGGAATTTTTAAAATATGTGGCTCGTTTTCAGAATCTTTAATTTGTTGCAATGGGTATTACCTTATCTTGAGTTTGGGAGCCTAATTTTTGTTGTGATTTTCTGATCACTTTAGAGTGTGTTTGAGAAAAAACTGAGTTGAATTTCTATTACTACAAGAATAGATACAAAGTATTTAAACTTTACAAAAATGAAAAACCTCACACACAACACTCTCAAGCTCTCTGCTGGAGCTTATTACACTCATTTGAGGTGTCTTACATTCACTGGAAAGCCTTGAATTTATAGCCAAGAATCACACACTGTTTATGCCACAAATCACTCCTTGATTTATGGCATCAATTAGTTTGTTGTATCAAACTTTCAAACCCACCGAAAGTTTGTTTGGCCACTTCCTCATGGCTTCTGCTTGCAGCTGGAATCATGGTGGGAAACTTCTCAGCACCTTCTTGGCAGCTGGACTCTACAATTCTCCCCCTCCAGCTGCATCTGAAGCGATCTTCACCTGACAGCTATCCTGGCTATGTCTCTGCACAGCTCTAGCTTGTCCCGATCACTGCTCATTTGTTGACATGTCGGCTGTGTCTCTGCACAGCTCACTTCACTGCATCTCTGTACAATATTCTTCTTCTATGTCTCTGCATAGTACAATCCACTGTGTCTCTGCACAGTAATCTTCTGTTGTGTCTCTGCACAATTCTGCTGCCATGTTTCTTCACCCGTTTATTCTTCAGTGCTTTCTTGCCTTGTGGGAAACTCTCTGGCTCCCCCTCATCAGTAAGCAGAATATATTCGGATCCCGGATATCTGGTTGATGGAATCCTGCCTCGCTCAGATCTTCTTGTCTGAGGTCTACTGGTTTCTGGAGGTCTGTCATCATCCATCTCTGTGAATGATCTTGCAGCTTCTAGTGGAGTGGGTTGCGGCTCCCCCTACTCAATATTTTCTTCTGTAATCTCCGATGGAACAGGCTGTGTCTCCCTCTGCTCAACATCTATATCTGCCTCCTCTGGTTCTGCTTCTGGAATTTCCTCGTGCACCATATCTGTGGCCAATCGTGCTGGTGCTGGGTCTGGATTTCTGTTGGCACTGGAATTGGAAGACATTCTGAGCATTTCAATGTCTTCAATTGTTCGGTCTTCAAGAAACTCTACTTCCTGGCTTCTGATGATCATCTTCACCTTCGGATCCCATAGTCTGTATCCAAATTTTTCATCTCCATGGGTTTGCGGTTCGGATTAGCCCACCCCAAACGATTTACGGTTCGGTTCAGGAGCTAATCCGAACCGCACCTGTTAAACCGAACCGAACCGTTATAATAAAAAAATTATATATTTTTATAAAAAAATTGTATTTTTCTTTTAGTTTTATTATATGTTTTTTCTTTTTATTAGTATGTTAATACTTTTATTCTTAAATTTTTTGTTTTATGGTAGCATCATTATTCTTGAAAGTAAGGATTTGTCTCTTAATAAGAATGATGGTAGCATCATTATCGAGGTAATTTTTAAAAAATACAATAATTAATTGTGCCTTTTTTTTTTTGGTTTTCACTTAAGTGGATGGAAATTTATTTTAGATATAATAATCCGTAAGCCGAACCGAACCAATCCATAAACCGCTGGTTTAAAAATTTTTCAATCCAAACCAAACCGTTATTTAATGGTTTGGTTTGAGAGGTAAAAAATATGAACCGAAAATATGGTTTGGTTCGGTTTTTTATCAAAAACCGAAACAAACCGAACCGCGCCCACCCCTAGCAACGGCTAAACAACCAAATACTCTAGGGTGAGTGTAGGAGGGATTCTTACCAGACCACAATTTCTCCGGAATCTCCAAGTTCAACAGTAGAGATGGTGATCTGTTGATCAAGTAACAGGCAGCACGAACAGCTTCTCCCCAGAATGGCTTTGGCAGTTTAGCCATACTGATCATTCCTCTGACTTTCTCCATAATGGAGCGGTTTATTCTCGCAGTGACACAATTATGTTGTGGTGTGTATGGAACAGCTCTCATGTCGAATCCCGTGTCTCCAACAGTAGGTTTCGAACTCTCTGGAACTGTACTTGCCTCCATGGTCTGTGCGAAGGCACTTCAGCTTCTTCTCTGTTTCATGCTCTACCATGGCGTGGAACAGCTTGAATTGATCTATGACCTGATCCTTCGTCTTGAGGAAATACACCCAGATTTTCCGAGAAGCATCATCAATGAAAGTCAGAAAATACTTGTTACCGCCCAATGAATCAACCTCCAAGGGACTACAAACATCAGAGTGCACCAGACTGAGCAACTCTGATCTTCTCTCTGAAGAGAAATTAAACGAGACTCTGTGTTGCTTACCAATCGAGTAGTGGTTGCAAGGACCTCGTGCAGCATCTTTGGTAAGCTCCTTCTTGTTCAGGGTAGACAACCATTTCCCACTCATGTGTCCGAGTCTCCGGTTCCACAGATTTTGAGAAGCCTATTTTTCAGCTACATTGAGGCTGTCTGCACAAATCTTCACATGAGTCTTGTATAGTGTGCCGCGAGCATGTCCTCGAGCGACAACCATGACACCTTTTGTCATTCTCCATGTGCCATTTCTGAAGTGATTGTCATAGCCCTGTTTGTCAAGAGTTATCCCCGAGAGTACATTCAGCCGAAGTTCTGGAACATGCATGACATCCTTCAAGGTCAATGTACACCCGACATTTGTCTGCAAATGAATGTCACCCATTCCTATTATCCCAGAGGAACTGATATTTCTCATCTTCACTGCTCCAAAGTCTCATGCTTTGTATGTTGTGAAGAAATCTCTGTGAGGAGTGACGTGGTAGGATGCTGCAGTATCTACCACCCACTCAACATCTTGGGTTGCGTTGTGAAGGCATGTCTCTTCCTGCATGGAGCATATTGCTACATCTTCTTGGACAACGACCAGTGTCTCTCATTCGTCATTCTTCGACTGGTAATTGCCTTCTCTTTGCTCTCGTTATAGTTTTCGGCAATTCTTCTTTAGGTGGCCTACAATGCCACATTGGTAGCACTTATAGGTAGGCTTCATTCCATCTGAGGATCTACCTCTGGTTGTGCTTTTGCCTCTCTCTCCGTCTCTTCCTTGATGGCTTCCTCGAGTCTCTGTGACGAAGGCTTCTGTCTGTTCTGAGCCAATATTTTTTCTCCTGGACTCCTCATTCGACAGGGCATCTTTTACCATGGGCATGGTAACTTTACCTTCTGGAGCGGAATTGCTGAGAGTAACCACCAATGTCTCCCAGCTATCAAGAAGGGAACTGAGTCGTAAGAGGGCTTGAATTTCATCTCCCAACTGCATGTCTACTGCAGACAGCTGATTCACCAGGCTCTGGAACTCGTTGGTGTGTTCCGCAACGGAAGTTCCACTCCGTAGCTTCAGGTTCACCAAACGCCTCATTAACAGGGCTTTATTCCGAGCTGTCTTGGCCTGTAACATGTCTTCCAGTTTTATCCACATCCCGTATGCATCTGAATCCTGTGCTACGTGGTGGAAAACACTGTGACCGATCCACTGCCTTATCTGACCCAAAGTTCTATTGTTGAGTTTATTCTAGTCATACTCCTTAACAGACTCTGGTTTCACTCCCTTCAACTCGATGACATCAAAAAAATCTTTGCAATGAAAAAAATCTATCATCCGAGGTCTCCAGAGGGAGTAATTAGTTGCAGCCAGTTTAATCTTTGCACCAGAATGAGAATCTTCCATTTTCATTTTAAGTTTTCAAGTTTAAAATGAAAATAGCTTAAAATCGGGGCTGAATTTCACAAATCGGATGTCACCGTTGCGTCCGGAACGGTCGAAAATGGTGGAATAGACACTTCGTTAGTCTAAATCCGACACATGGGCTGATTTGTAAATTCCTAAAAGTTTTGGGCAAAACTGTAAATTTCAAAACTTTAGGGGGCTAAATGAAATTTACCAGGATACTGACGTGGAAGTGTGGGACCGACTCGCTGACGTGGCGGACACGTGGCGCTGACATGGCAGTCCCCTTGCTGACGTGGCGCTGACTGGGCACTGACTGTGCGCTGATGTGGCGCCACGTACTGTCTTCAAGCTCCAGACGCACGTGCGGCGCGTGACCGAGAGTGTGCTTCACTCTCCGGCGCGTGCGGGAAGCCGACCTCCGTTTGATCGCCGGAAAATACCACCGTGCTCGTCTCGACGTGAACTAGCTGATGGTATGCTCAAAGTTGATTTTTGACAACTTTGCCAGAACCCGAATTTTCCGAACCGAGCTCCATTCTTCGGTTTTTTTCGACCCCAAAGAAGAACCAAAGCTCTGATACCACTTGTTGTGATTCTATGATCACTTTGGAGTGTGTTTGAGGAAAAACCGAATTGAATTTCTATTACTACAAGAATAGATATAAAATGTTTAAACTTTACAAAAATGAAAAACCTCACACACAACACTCTCAAGCTCTCTGCTGGAGATTATTACACTCATTTGGGGTGTCTTACATTCACTGGAAAGCCTTGAATTTATAGCAAAAAATACACACTGTTTATGCCACAAATCACTCTTGATTTATGGCATCAATTAGTTTGTTGTATCAAACTTTCAAACCTACCGAAAGTTTGTTTGGCCACTTCATCATGGCTTCTGCTTGCAGTTAGAATCATGGTGGGAAACTTCTCAGCACCTTTTTGGCAGCTGGACTCTACAATTTTGGCCTAAATATAGGGACCGCCGGTATAAAACCTTTCGTGTTTTGTGGAACTTAATTAGAAGTTGCATCTTCCTGAGAGATAACGCTGTTGCACTGCACACAATCATCTGGTCTGATTTTTTACATAGGTCTGTTCTGATTTATCCTCTATATATATCATTCGATCATCTGGCAAAAATGTTTTCTGGTTCTTGAATTTAGCATCTCGACAAAGCATATTGGTCCAAGCAAAAAGTGTGATGGAGTACAACTCGTGATATAGTAAATCAAATGCCGCATGGACCACCAGAGAATTCATGCTATGTAACCGATTGGCAACAATTAGAGAAATGAAACATTCATGAACTTGTGAAGCCTGACAGATCAAACAAGTTGGCTTTGATTATGGATATATATATATATATATATTATAAGCTGCCATGATTGTCTTGTTTCATGGACAATATTGCTTGTGGGGAAGCTAGGTTAATAGTTATCTATAATGTCCATACATGCAGGGGAAGCCTCAATTATTTTTTTCCAAATGATTATTATTAATAAATAATATAGATACCACCTTCAATTTATAAATTATATCCCCTCAAAATTGAAAAATACCCTCGTGATCATCTCCTTCTCTGTGAATGTGTCTTAGGCATTTAGTTATTTAAGTAAAACCTAAATTAATTAGATCACGAATATTTAAAATTAAGTCCGATATCAATCCATATTTACTGTGTATACAATATTAAAATGATCATTAATGATGGCCCAACCCATTTCTTTTGTTTGTTTTTAAAATTAACTTAGAGGATAATCTTAGGGTTTGTTTTAAGTCAATAATAATAAATAATAGATTTCTTTAGTGCACCAACATCTCACGTTAGCGCTTTTCTTGCAATCTTAATGATTTGTAATTATTTCATTTCAGGTAAATATTTACATTACGATGCAACATGAGTATTATTATTCTAATCAGATCTGATAAAAAAAATGTCTATTTATCATGTTTACAATCATTAACTAGACGTAAAGAGGCAAACAATGACATTTAAATTAATTGTTTAAGAAATCTTATTTAGGTAAAAATTGAAATACGGAATTGATTTGTCTATCAATAGACAAATTTGCCACCAAAATAAAGCGTATAAGGAAT
>SKCR01007448.1:0-46850 GCA_019454045.1 Zanthoxylum bungeanum | reverse complement strand
GGCTCAGATTTTGGGGAAATCTTCACCGAGGGGGAGATTTGTTGAAAACAGCATGCATACGTGATGAAGGCAGGCTCCATGCAGTGGACTCCAAGATGCACCGAAATCAGGATTTGACAGCCACCGAAAGCATGCTCCAGCTTGCATGCAAAGCTGGCAAAACGTGTCCAAGACGTGTGGCACTGTTCACGCGTCTATGGCACTATAAATTTGAGTTCCTGGATCATTTTTAAGGTATCCCAACAATTCCAAAGTCTCATAAGTGAGAGTAATAGAGAGAGGTTGAGAGTTTTTGTAAAGCTTTAGGGTTAAGCTTGTAATTCTTTGTTTGTGAGTAATAAAAAAGATTTTTCTCTCACATGTCCTCTATTGTGTGTGTTTTATCACAACATATATGATCTTGAGGGAAGGGGAATCAGCTGCCTCAGATTAAAATCATTGACAGAAAATTTTCCAGAATGGGTGGAGGGTTTTCCTCCAATGGATTTTCTTCTCATCCCATCTCATTTCCTTTGTTCTTTCAGGGAGCTAAACTTGGAAGTTTATTTATGGAATTCTACAGAATTTAGTTTAGATTGTTCTTAATCAAAGTCCTTGTAAAGCACCAACCCAATGCTGTATGGTGTTAGAATAATTTACTTTGTGAAATTATATCATTTTATTACATAGGTAATATTTGATAATTGATATTGTATCAATGAAGCTGTTCCCAGAAAGAATTTGACAACTTGCTGTATGTGAGACCTTTATAGAAAGTAAAACATTCTGTTGGTTTTTAAATTCAATCAACAAAGTTTGTGCTTTACTTGTACTTCTGGTGACATGATTGATTATTCATTTCTGGTTCTGGCCGGATGTTCATGTCCTTGCCTGTACAGACCCACCATTTCTGCTGTCAAATAATTCTAAATTTATGAGCCTGGGACTCCTGTGAAACTAGGGGTGGCAAAAGTCCCCAAGGGGACGGGGGTCTTCAGAATTAACGTCGCGTACAAGGACAGAGAAAATTTATTACCTATTTCTTATTTGGGGAAGGGACGGAGATTAGGTAAAATCTTCTTCCCCTCCCCATTACCCATTTGAATTTTTATTTATTTATTTTTAATTTCTTAATAAATATATATAAATTTGTATTTATAATTTTATATATAATATAAAAAAAAATATCTTAATATTTATAAAAATATAATAATTATAAATAGTATAAGGCTTTAGATGAAATAATTATATATATATATATATATATAATCAATTTTTAGTGAGAGATTCATTATTTAATTAAGTTACGCACCAAATAAAAAGACAGAAAATATGAATTTCACTCTTCTATATAAATTATTAGTTGTGTAATATATATTACAATTTTTGGAACATGTATGTTTGATTCATGAATAAAGTAATAGTTTAACTAATATATTTTTCAATGACTTTTAAAAGACCCATCATATATAGTCATAGAAATAAAGTTTGGAATCAATATTTATTTTTTAGACCAAAAGAAAGAAAATAAAATTATTAAACATCTTGAAATATCCTGATAATATTTACGTTACTAGCTTACTCGGTAAAACTTCTAAGGTTAGTATCGAAGTTTGAATTCAATTCCGCTCATATAAGTGAATTTAGTTTCTGATAACATTAGTTTTTTTAACAGATAATTAAAAATCATATTCAAAATCATGATAATAAAGGCCATGCTATTTTCTTTTATATAACTTGGCTTAGATATGTATGCCCATCAAATTATCCACATTAATTTAAGTCAATGAGCGAGGCAATGATTGAGAGGATAGCTGAGAGAGTTGGAATAAAATTCTAAGAAGAAATTGAAAAAAAATTATTTATGATCTTTCAATCCATGAAAAAATTATTTATGATCTTTCAATCCATGGGTAAAACTTACCGTTAGAAACAATTATTGTGGTTTCTTTTGTCATAAACAATTGCAAAGCAAAGCCACACTCATTGAACAAAATTGAAAGCATTCATAAAAAGTACTTTTACAACAATTTCCCACTATATTATAGAAATAAAAAATTAAGAAGACGGCCAAAAGGATAGCTCCATTATCTCATGATTTTTAGGGCACATTAGCATGGTTTATGGGCTCCTTTTCTTGTATTTATCTTTTAGTCATATATATATATAGGATTTGGATTAGTTCGGTTGTGCTAAGTTTTTCATAATTTTCTCTCTGTGTATTTATAGCAGTAACTACCGATCACAATTTTTTTTTTAAAAAAAAAAAAAAATCAGTACAAAGTTGGCTCAACATCGAATTTATGTTTTATATATTAGAATTTGGATCTAGTACTGATTTGTTTGTGCTCAGCTTTTTATAATTTTCTGCCACGCTTGCATGTATAGCAATGGATGTTTAAAATTCAATTATTTATTAATTTTTATCTTATAATTATTAATCACAATTTAAAAAAATTTCAACATAAAACTCAGCATAATAATGAATCCAGGTCCTATATATTTTCTAAATAGTTAATACAAAAAGACATTCCTCTATATAAGTAACATAGTCTCTGAAAATATAGCCTATATCATTTCTCTCTTTCCATTTGCTTTGAAGTAAAAGAGAAGCAAAATTATGGGAGCTCTTGATTATCTCTCCAACTTCTGCACTGTCACCAGCACAAGAAGCAAACGAAAAGCAATGCAGGTATCCATCAGCAGCAACAATTAATTAAGCACTTAATTATTTTTAAATTTTCTTTTTGTGCTTGTAATTTGCTCTTCATATTAAAATTATAAATGGGGTTGTGTTATTTTATTATTATTATTTTTTTTTACCCAGACAGTTGAGATCAAAGTGAAAATGGACTGTGATGGCTGCGAAAGAAGAGTAAAAAATGCTGTTACCTCCATGAAAGGTTATATTATGAACATATATCTCTTGGATAAAATTTATTAACTCTCCCTCATATTTGTTTTTCTTCTGAATCAAAATTTTCTTACTTAGCTATCACCTAGTAGGTAGCACTGCATATATAGTTATTTTTTAGTGTGGACGTTTGCGTATTCTGAAATACAAATTTAACTGATTTACAGCTATTTAATACTTTTATTTTATTTTTAATAAAAAGAAAGGCCAATTACCATGAGAATATTTCTTAAAAGTTTCTATATTGTGTTAAAAAAATATTACAATTTTTCTCACATTGAAGAAGATACTGTATCTTCTTTTCATATCACATTCAGAGAAGAGAAAATTTACTTAATTGATCAAGTCCAAACACTCTTTGTTATTTTATTTCATAAACATGAAATTATTATTATTATTTTTTTTGAAAAATATCACTTTCTAACTCAAAATTTGGCAAAAATTCATAAAAATCTAAAGATTTTTAAAAAGTATCAATTTTCACTCAAAATCTTTTAAGTGTATCAATTTCCATAATCAATGATGGATGAATGATAATTTTCTCAAAATTTCATATATAAATTCATATATAACATTATAACTATAGGTCTCAAGTGAAAATTCATATAGTTTAATGTTTTCGGATTTGACTAAACTTTCACTGAATTTTGGGTGGAAGAATGACTTCCAGTTATTTATTAGGATAGTTTATTGAATAATAAATACACCCTTTTAGTAGAGAATATTGATGGAGATTATAAGTTAGTTTATAAATATTACAATAAGAATAAAATTATATTATAAGCTCACCAAACTCTATATCAAACGGTAGAAAAGAGTACTAATTTATGATTTAATATGCAGGAGTAAAAACTGTAGAAGTGAACAGGAAGCAAAGCCGAGTGATAGTGAGCGGCTATATTGAGCCAAACAAGGTGTTAAAGAAAGTGAAGAGTACTGGAAAGAGAGCAGAATTTTGGCCTTATATCCCTCAACATCTTGTTCATTATCCTTATGTTTCTGGTGCTTATGACAAAAGGGCACCCGCCGGCTTTGTTCGGAACGTTGTACAAGCTTTTCCGGCCACCAATGCCGCTGAGGATAATCTTGTTTCCATCTTCAGTGATGATAATGTGAATGCATGTTCAATTATGTAAGAAAAAAGAGTACCATCTGAGTTTGTGAAGGTGATGAATAGTTTTTTTTTTCCTGTGGCAAATTTCCTTCACATGAGTAATAATGATGAGTTGCTTACTCAAATATGATAATATATCATGAGTACTCTTATTAAAAGAGTGAAATGGGTAAGAGATTTTTCTACTGATATCAACTCTCTTAAAATCAGGAAAGAATCCAAGTCCTTAACTTGAAAAAATTTCACTTTATATTAAACAGTGTTGCTACAATATAATGTCCGAACAGGATGTCCGAAAGAGTTCTCGAACAAGCAATATCAGGAAGCTTTTGGAACATCTCGAATAATTTTCAATAGACATCATGAAGGAATCGATGCTACACTTTCTTTTGGTATGAAGTAATTAAAGGAGAAAAAAAAGATGATGAGAAAGTTTGTTGCAAGTGGCTAGTACAATATTGTACTTCAAACAATGATGAGTTTCCCAGTTTCTAATATTTTCAAGTAAAATTAAAAAAAAAAAAAAAATACAAAGATATTGATTAAATTGATGATAAAATTATCATCCCATATCGTTTTGGTCTTTTTGATTTTTTTTTTTAAATTTATCACAAAAAAAAAAAGATATTGTTTTGATGATAATTTTATCCCAATTTAGTTTTGTTTTAGTCTCCTTATAATTTTAAATTAAAAAATATGTTTTCTATAGGAAAAAAAGATTTCTTCCCAATTGTCATTCCATAATTTCTTTTCACTTCTTGGTTCCCCTAGAATTAATAACCTCAGCATTGTTTATTGAAGGGGTAATTAAGGATATCATGACTTGCCTGGAATCCTATAAAAGTTGATGAACTTGGAAGGCATCTTCCCTACAACTTGATTGAGACACCTTAAATTTAATTCATATATTTCACTTAAATGATATGAATAATTTTCTTGGTAATGCTAACAATTTATTCAAAGGGGAGACAAGATTTTAGAAGGTGTTAGACTTGGAAAGAAGAATAAGATTCTCATTTAACCACTACAAATAAAAGGAAAAAAAAAGGCAACATATATATAAGTAACCACGAAAATGAGACACTGTGAATGAACCAAATAAATTAAGCTATGCTATGCAAAGCAATTTTGCTTTAGAATAATCAAGTTACAAATACAATTAGTAGTAGCATAATTATAGCATTAATTTCATATTGATGTTTGAGCTTTTTATCGTCAAGCTTAATTAAATTTGTAAGCCTTTGTTGTTTTGCAAGATGGTCAAATTTCCACCCATAAGTTCAGGTTCATACATGAAGGAATTGGGTTGTCGTGAATTTTATAAGACTTTAAGTGAGTTCTTTAAATGAAATTTCTATCAATAAAGGATAAAAAAAAATATAAATATCATATTATATATTAAAAATTGAAATTTTTCTATATTCGATGTCCTAATTTTAAATCAAATTTAAGAATAAACTAGAACCACCTCTGGGTTGATATTATTTTCTAATACAGCAGCAAATTTTTATACGAATCAGAAAAGAAATACAAAGATGTTCAAACAAATTTTTTGCACCATTGACCCTAATGGCTTATGTATGGCAGTCAACAGTTTCAATTTTTTCAACAACACATCCGCAACTTCTGGCTTTATTTTTAATGGACTGACGTCGTTTACATTATTATTAAAATGATGATATTGTTAAATTATCTATCAATATATATATATATTAATATTAAAGATAAGATGGATAAAATTAAAATTTATTTTTTATCCTCTTATCATTTCCCAAGATTTGAATTAAGATTACAAGCTAAATAAAGCTATTAGAAAATCATTCGATTAGGCTATTATTGACTTTTTTTTTTTTTTTTAAATTTATCACAAAAAAAAAAAGATATTGTTTTGATGATAATTTTATCCCAATTTAGTTTTGTTTTAGTCTCCTTATAATTTTCAATTAAAAAATATGTTTTCTATAGGAAAAAAAGATTTATTCCCAATTGTCATTTCATAATTTCTTTTCACTTCTTGGTTCCCCTAGAATTAATAACCTCAGCATTGTTTATTGAAGGGGTAATTAAGGATATCATGACTTGCCTGGAATCCTATAAAAGTTGATGAACTTGAAAGGCATCTTCCCTACAACTTGATTGAGACACCTTAAATTTAATTCATATATTTCACTTAAATGATATGAATAATTTTCTTGGTAATGCTAACAATTTATTCAAAGGGGAGACAAGATTTTAGAAGGTGTTAGACTTGGAAAGAAGAATAAGATTCTCATTTAACCACTACAAATAAAAGGAAAAAAAAAGGCAACATATAAGTCACCATGAAATTGAGACACTGTGAATGAACCAAATAAATTAAGCTATGCTATGCTAAGCAATTTTGCTTTAGAATAATCAAGTTATAAATACAATTAGTAGTAGCATAATTACAGCATTAATTTCATATTGATGTTTGAGCTTTTTATCGTCAAGCTTAATTAAATTTGTAAGCCTTTGTTGTTTTGCAAGCTGGTCAAATTTCCACCCATAAGTTCAGGTTCATACATGAAGGAATTGGGTTGTCGTGAATTTTATAAGACTTTAAGTGAGTTCTTTAAATGAAATTTCTATCAATAAAGGATAAAAAAAAATATAAATATCATATTATATATTAAAAATTGAATTTTTTCTATATTCGATGTCCTAATTTTAAATCAAATTTAAGAATAAACTAGAACCACCTCTGGGTTGATATTATAATCTAATACAGCAGCAAATTTTTATACGAATCAGAAAAGAAATACAAAGATGTTCAAACAAATTTTTTGCACCATTGACCCTAATGGCTTATGTATGGCAGTCAACAGTTTCAATTTTTTCAACAACACATCCGCAACTTCTGGCTTTATTTTTAATGGACTGACGTCGTTTACATTATTAAAATGATGATATTGTTAAATTATCTATATATATATATATATATATATTAATATTAAAGATAAGATGGATAAAATTAAAATTTATTTTTTATCCTCTTATCATTTCCCAAGATTTGAATTAAGATTACAAGCTAAATAAAGCTATTAGAAAATCATTCGATTAGGCTATTATTGACTCTTTTTTTTTAAAAATAAGTAATAGGAAGTGAACAAGTCCAAATATTTTTTTAACCTCTTACATTCCTCAAGTTCGGATGACAAACTTTTTATTAAAATACTTAAAAATCAATTCGACTACGTCTTTGTTGGCAAAAGTTAAATTATCATTATAGCTACACTATTTAAAATATGATCTCACACCAATATTTTCTTGACATATTTACAGTATCCCAATATCGTTATATCAGCGGCATTGAAGTTGAAATAATTATCACTGAACTTGAAATAAGTGACATTAAATTTGAAATTTCTAATATTGAACATGGAACATTTCAAGTTTATGTATCAATTTCAAATTTAATGGTAGAAATTTTAAGTTTAATGTTGTACCGAAATACATTAGCAAAACCCACATTTTCTTGTTGACTAAATCAAATTGACAAGCATTTGATTCGATATAATCCTAAAATTATTAACCATTTCGATCTTTATCCGATCAAATGTTATCAAATTGGACATATATAGTCATTGTCAATTAGGCTAATTATTTTAATTTTCCGGATGTGGCCGCTAAGTATCATAATGTTTTTTTTTTTTTTTAAATGTTGGAAATCCTGCCATTAAACCACTTTACTCGGGTTTAAGCGAAGCAGGTAAATCCTGCGGCTGTCCTAGATTCTTATAAGAAAAACATCTCTTGTATTCAAAATCATGACCTCAAAGACAGATTCTAAATCATACACCACCAAACCATATCCCTTGGGAATATATCATAATCTAATCATAAGAAAGTGACAAATAAATAAATTATGTTCATTATGCCCCCAAAGGAACAATGATTATGGGGGCACTAATCTTGGTTTGGAATAACCTTTGGTGATTAGGAAAGAGATTTATATCCAAAGAATAGCATTTTAATGCCTTTTTTACACTGTTTAGCTTATTAAAAATTGTCCACAATAAAGTGGAAGGAATTATCAAATTAGTTAAAAAAATATATATGTCATTGAAATTCCAATTGAAAAAGGAAGATATTTGAATTGTTTATTGATCACCAATTAAGTGGGAGAAAAAAAGTTTGGTGCACAGCCGAAGCAGCACCGTCCCATGGGTCCAAAGGAGGAATTTATTTGACAAAAAAAAAAAAAAAAATCAACATATATAAATTGACGGTTCAATAAATTTTATAAAATTCCATCAATATTTTTTTTTTTCACGTTGTGTTTGATTGGAACAGACACAGAAATCAAAATGATTATATTTAGCGATAGGGGTGAGCATCGGTTCCGGTTCTACCCGGAACTGGTTGGAACCGGACCGATTTTCCGGGTTTGGAATCGGAACCGATTGTAATCGGGTAGGTTTCGGTTCCAAATATGAAGGAACCGATTTTATCCGGGTAGGTTCCGATTCCAAAATGGTCGGAATCGGAACCGGACCAAAAAATATGCGTGCGTTATAAAATATATATAGGACCACACAAATCCCAAAACAGACATTGTCTGTCTACACATAGTTGAAAATGAATGAGAGCTATTAATGCAGTGTACGAAAGTTTATAAAGTGTTCTCAAATTGATGTTACATAAATAAAGCCACATCCATATGGATTTGATTATTTGTTCTGAGAATCTTCCATTTTGAACAATCTTTTTGGGTTTAAGAACGTGATGGGCTCATGAATTCAACCGGTTCTTAGTCATGATACCCAAAAGCCCAATAAGATTATGACATGCGACCTTGGGAGCCTTTGTTGATTCTATTTTCTCAGAGACATGACATGTATATAACGACGTGCATTGTTATGGAATTGTAGGCCAGATTTTGCTAATCCGAAGTTGGCAATTTTGGCTCTCAAGTCTGAGTCTAATAGAATTTTGATGCTTTTTATGTCATCGTGTTCAACTCTTGGCCTAGTGTACATGCTCATTTATGTATTGCAGGCCACTTGTTACATCAATGGAAATCCTTAATCTTGTTTTCGTGTAGCTCATAGATGGAGAGAGTCAATTTCAATGTACTCGTAGATCAGATGGCAATATGCATCTTCATGCAGAAACCTTCAAAACAATGATCTTGGTTTTGATATTAACAACGACTAGCACGCTAAAATAAATTTTATTTTAAAATAGGATAATTCGGAACCGGACCGGAATCGGATTGGAACCGAATAATAGGGTATCCTGTTTAATTGGGTATTCCGGGTAGGTTCCGGTTCTATGTGGAACCGGAACTGATTTTGCTCACCCCTATTTAACGAGATTTGAGAGTCAAATGTCGTCTAATATACAAGCCAAAACCATTGTCATAAATATTTATACAATTTAAACATCGATTAATCGATACTTAATCATAAATAATTACTTGAGTGATTTGATTTAACAGATTTTGACTGTTTTAGACTGATGTCGATTTTAACTGATTTTCAAAAATCATTAGATTTCAATTTTTAATTTATTTTTCAAATTTTTAATTTTTTTTAGGGTTTTAATTGATACCTTTGTGTGGAAAAGAGAAGGATTTTATTAGAAATGATAAAAAAATAGTGAGAATACGTTTCGATTTAAATTAATTATTACTGGGATATTAATATCCTTTAGCGTCAAAATATAATTTCGACGCTAAAGAGTTTAGCGTCGAAATTAGATTCAACACTAAAAGGTTGCACCTTTAGCGTCGAAATTCTATTTAGACGCTAAAGGGTTGACTCTTTAACGTCGAATTTATATTTCGACGCTAAATGTTATACTCTAAAAGGTTGCACCTTTAGCGTCGAAATAGTCGTTTGATGCTAAAAGTTCTAACATTTAGCGTCAAATTTCTATTTAGAAGCTAAAGGGTTGACCCTTTAGCGTCCAAAAATAATTTTGACACTAAATGGTTGCCTCTTTAGTGTCAAATTTTAATTTCGACGCTAAATGGTAAATATAAATTTTTTCGAATTCTGAACTTCTAAAATTTGAATTTATCGCCTAATAAAGTTAGATTTAATTTTTGACATTAAAAGACGAATTTTCAACGCTAAAAACCAAATATTTCAACACTAAAGGGTAAATTTAAATTTTTCGAATTCCCGCTTTCTAAAATTTGAATTTATCGCCTAATTATATTATATTTAAATTTTTGAAATTTAGCGATCAAAGATCATTTCATCGCTAAAAGTTATTTTTCCTATAAATTCATTTGCTCTTTCATTTCTCTTATTCTCACTTTCTTTCTCTCGTACTCTTATTTCCTCTTTAAAATTCTTTTTTTCTTAAGTGTTTTGTTTAATTTTTTGTATTTTATATTAACATCCAATATTTTTTTCTTTGTAGGGGAATATGAGATGATGAAGAAATGGTGAAAATGAAGAAAATGAAAAACAAATGAAAGTGAAGATGAAGAATATGAAAGTTAAGATGGAGAAAATATATAGAAAAATTATATTTTATCATTTTGTTTATGATTTTATGTTTTTTTGTTGTGTAAATTTTGTAATTTTATTTTTATATCAATAAAGATATCATTATTATAATTTTTCATAACAAAATTGTAATAATGTTCTTATGTATTCTAAAAATCTAATTACTTTTATAATGAAATTAGTTTGAAAATAATTTATAATGTCAATTTGTAATAATAATTTTTGTATGCCCTTTAATAAATTTCGACACTTAAAGAAAAAATAAATAAATTTTTATTAAATACAAAATTATTTGGCGTCGAAAATTCGTTGCCAAATACGTGTTTTAGCATCGAAAATTTTAATTTGTCGTTGAAACTTTTTTTACGCAAAATATTTTACTTTAACGTCGAAATTTTTTATTTCGACGCTAATTGTCTTTCACGTCCACGTTTTAGCGTCGAAAATTTTCGACGCTAATAACCTTTAGCGTCAATATGGTTTCTTTTAGTGTCAATATTTTTAGACGCTAAAAACCTCATTTTTTGTAGTGTGAAGTCTAATAGCACTTACATGAAAACTAAACGGGGACTAAATGAGAACAAAATTATCAGTAAAATAACGTAATTTTGATCTTTTTTATATTTTTTATATTATCACCAAAATGATATCTTTTTTATGATACTTTTGTCTCCATTTAATCATAATTTAGTCTCCTTAATCAAGGAAAAAAAAAGGTTATTATAACGCTCTTTCACATACATCAAAAGCATTGTACAAACCTCAAGGTACAATGTAAAGCTATTCGGAATTCCCCTTGGACCAATTGATTTTTGAAAAATCAAATAAATTATTTAAATAAACATTTTAATTTACTTTTTATGTGTGACTTATTTTAATTATGAATCATACTAATAATTACTATAAAAAAATAGATAATAGATAATTATTTAAGAGTTCTAGAGCAAGGCAATAATGAATGCTGAGAGAGTTGGAATAAAATTCTGAGAAGAAATTGAAAAAATATTATTTATGATCTTTCAATCCATGAAAAAATTATTTATGATCTTTCAGTCTATGGGTAAAACTTACCGTTAGAAACAATTATTGTGGTTTCTTTTATCATAAACAATTGCAAAGCCATTGTTATAAATTGACGGTAAGTTTAAAGATAATAGATAATTATTTAAGAGTTCTAGAGCAAGGCAATAATGAATGCATCAATCGGAGTTAGAGTTTGAAGACGAAGATTGCAAACAATAGTTTTTTCTTCGCTTTTCTCTCTATCTTTATCTTGTATGTGTTCTTTGTTTTGTATTAATGATTAACTTGTATCTATTGAATATTATGAGTAACTAATTCATTAAATTTAGGGTTGTAATGGATCTTGAGCATGTTTAATTAATTCAATTGCATATTTTTATTCTTTTGGGATTGTTATTATTGATATTTTTTATTCTATGTGCTTGAACGCATATTTTATTTGTTTGGCCATCAATAAAATAGTTTTGGTAAATCCTCGGGAACTCGATGGAGGGAATTTGGGTTAGCCATGAGAATAATAACGTGTGATCTTATTCGTTGAATAGATTTCCATGCAGGATAGTCATATACCTAAAGAACATACGTATGCAAGATTAGAAACTAACTTTAATGACTTTGGTTTATATTAATTAACATAAACATATAGTTAATTGATTTTTTATGAATATATATACATGACCATCGAAAGAGGTTTGTGAATAATTTAATATTCTAGGTTAATAATTAGTAACGACAAACCAACTGAATGGAAAATGACTGGACTCATTACGGGCATGTTTATATGAAGTTGCAACCCTAGGTTCTTTTATCTATAAGTTTTCAAAATCTGTTATTTGCGTTTTATTTAATTTCAATTAAATTTCGATAAATCAACTCTCATTCTCAATAGTTTAGTTTAAGTTAAGTAACTTAGTCTTAATATTAATAAGAGAAATATTAAGTTCATGTTGGTTAGACATCCGACTAATAGTCACTATATTACTTGAACGATACGTACACTTGCGTGATATATTTATAAAATCGTGATCACAAAGCCACCAATTTATATCCTTTGATAAGACAAGCACTTATCTAATATTGGCTTAACCCCAGCAAGATTTTAACACAACAATTACTGAAACAAAAGCTCAGTTCACTTGCAAGTAACAAAAAAAACAACACCAAAGCACTCCAAAGTACCAAGAAACTGAACAAAAATTTGTAGAAACTAAAGATCATATATATTTACTCGTACCATTTCTTCAAGTAAAGGAAAAAAGAGGAATGACAAAATAAATAAACTATTACAAGGACATCATCATCAACTTTTACGTAGAATTAATACATCCCATTAAAAACTAAAGTAGCAAAGTTTAAACACTTGAAATATTATGAACAATAAAATAGTTCAATCTCTCTATCCTTTTACGTAGAATATATATACATCCCTTTATGCAGTATATATATCCAATTTTAATTATCAAAATGTAGTCCATTTTTATTAAGCCGGATAACATAAATAAATAATGAATGAATAATACTTGATTCTAGTGCATAAAACCTGACACAAATAACTTCACCCTTGATACAATTGCATTTTAGTTTAAACACTCTTAGATCTTACCAGTGCGATCCTTAAATTTTACAGACTCGAAAAATTCTTCTTAAGTTAGGCGTACGTTTAATTAATTAACATTATTGTCATTGGGTTGTTGTTATATAAAACTTTCTATTTGTATATATACAGTGTAGTTTATGATTCTGACATCCATTTTAGCTTGTGATCAATAAAATTTATCTACTATTCAAAAAAAAAAAAAAAAAAAAAAAAAAAAAAAAAAATTCTCCAAATAACTTGTGTATACTTGTAATGACCCAAAATTTCTAGTAAGGTTATTATTGTATTTCCACTTAAAAGTCTTGAGTTAAAGATTTAAAATTTCAAACTTAGGGGCCACTTAATAAATTTTTATTAGTTTGATTCAATTTCTATTTGACCCAAAATCCAGGGGTGCCTTAGATATTTGCCAACTCCTATATAAAAACTTCTTCTTCCTCTCTTTCTCTCAAGCGTGGGCTGCCATTTCACATTTTTATTCTTTTTCTTCTTCCATGAGTGAGAGAGAGCTTCGATCCAGCCATGGGTGGCCATTTTCCGGTGAGTGGGCTAGGAGAAAAGATAGAGTAGGTTGTGAGGAACACTTTGATAGTGGTGGTGTCACCGGAGGGGCGTTTTCCAGCGAGATTGTGATATGAAGAGTTGTGGCGGTTTTTGGTGATTTTTTGGTGAACCAGAGCTCCAATGGGCGTGTGGACCCCACCAATGGATTTAGGCCAGCGGCGCGCAGGAACTGATGGAGATGGTGTGGCGGCAGCGCGTGAAGCCCAAGAGCCACCGTGAGCTTGACAGCTTCTTCTCTTCGACGTTTCTGACGCGTCCGTCTAATCCTTTCTTGCGATAATGGTCCCGAACTCTAATCTTCTTGTATTTATCGTATTTTTATTATGCGTTTAATTTATCGATTTTGGATTATTTGATTTATTGAGTTTTGAGTTTTGGATTTTTATTTTCTTATTGTGGTTTGGTTGTGGAGTGTGTTTAATCCGGTGCATTTTACATCTCAGGTCTCGAGATGGCACGTTTGGGTGGCCATTTAGTGGTCACCGTTCAGCGAGATCCATGGGCCTCGTTAAATGTTTCGTGTGAGTCTAACGAAAGTTTTGTAGCCGTTAGACCCATGAAATAGCGTGACTGTGTGTACATCGTTGTGAGATCGATTTTGCGTTTCGAGCGTAGGGTTGAGGTGGAGGTAAGGATTCGGTACTCATCTTGATTGTAGTTTTAGATTATATATACACACACACACACATATATATATCATTATTTTATGCAAATGAAAATAATATGAAATGTATCATAGTATTAACCATGTTTTATGGAAATATGGGATGACGCATTGGACAGCACGACACAACTGTAATGGGTTTATTATTTTGTTTTATAAACATATGCATGGTAGTATAAATATAAATTGGATCGGACTTGGATCGGTAAAAATATTAAAATTGGATATATTAAAAATTGGTATATATAGAGCATAGTTGTGACACACATCTTGGATATTATATTGCCCCGTTGCTGTATTTGCTTGTGTGGAGCCCTGTTTTGGCCCACCATATTGACCACGGTTGTCCCGTTATGGTAACTGTTACGCGACCCCGAGTGACACTATTTGGACGGTGATGACACGTCCCTGGGTGAGAGTCCCAAACCTGCACAAGATTTGTTTATTATTCCCCCATTGTGGAATTTGATCATGAGGAGCCATTCGTTTCATATGATCATGTTTGTTATGTGGCTTCGTTGTGGCACATTGATTATTCGCGGCTCTTATTTGAGGTGACCGGTTATGTGGCCCAATGTGGCACATTGTTTATTTACAGCTCCAATATTTGGAGTCTAATTATGCGGCCCCGTGTGGCATTTCATTCACACGTTTTTATTTAAATGATTAATGTTGTCGAGAATGTATATTTTATTTATATTGATAAAATGTATAAATTGAAGTTATTTCTTAACTCGTATCCTCAACATTATTTTATTAGACATATATATCTACATAAAATATATTAACCATGTAGGGTTTTGGTAAAACCAATTAAGGTGAGTGCATTAATCCCTACTGAGCATGTGGTTTCACTCACCACTCAACTTAACATTTCGGATTTGATCTTGGAGCTTCGGAGAGTGAAGAGCAGATTTGATTCCTCGAGAGTGTTTAGATCGTGTTGAGTATCTTCATTTTTTTTCTTCGGTATTGGAGTATTCCTGGAGGTAATTGACTTGTATTTGAGATTATCAGACTGTGTAGTTGTTTAGGTGATACATTACATAGTCAGACCATTATTTGAATTTTAATTATTTATTTCATGATAGGTGTTCACATTTAAATTGTAGGAACGTTTTGGATATTTTCCATATGATTTAAATTTTTTTTTGTCTTAAAGTCTCCGGGGTAGGTTTTTGAATTTTACATTTTAGTATATTTGACTATGTCATGCTTTGACTATTTGACTAATTTAGTGTGATTTTTGACCGTTTGACTAGTATTGTTATAGTTTTTCTTTATTCATTTACCATGTTGTCAGTCGCCTCGGTTTTAGGTCAAAACAATATGTTGATGGTGGTTTTCAGCTCCCAATAAGTCAGAATCCATAGGAATGGTAGAATGGGGATTGCAGTTAATGGGTAAAAGCCCAAGGTCATTGTGAAGATAAGAGGTTAGACAGAGGGGCCCGAGCCCAAGGTAAATGTTCAATGTGGTCAGGTTCAAGGTGATCAGGTCTAAAGTGGTCATGACCGAGATGGTTAGGCTCGAGGGCGAAGATTGACCCGAGATGTTCAGGTTAGGTCCGGCATCAGACTCTCAGGGCAGCCGCAGCATTCACAGCCTTGTGACAGCTGAAGTCAGAATCGAGTCAGCAGATCAGAACCGATCGAGGAAAAAAGATGAGGCCAAACCAAACATCGTGAGTCTCAGCATACCGACCCTACCTGTTAGTAGATGCAATGAAAAATGTTACCGATTCCGACAGACCGACCCGACGAAGTCATATGACTCTTTCAACCCGACTTGATTAAGAAGAGAGTAATAGGTCGGGGCTGCTGAATCTTATGCACATGTATGGATGAAATAAGCCATACATGAAACCTAGAGCCGCCAGATCATTGGATGAGTGTAACGTACGAGTAATAAGCAAGAATATACGAGTAATGGGCAACAACGGTAAGGAACGTGGCCAACGTCATGAATGGCCGTAACGTACGGGTAATGGGCGGTTCACGTGGCTGACATCATAAGCTGTTGTATCAATAGAATTTATCCTATTATATAAAGGAGTTGAGAACTCATTATAAGAGGGTTTACTAATTTGTTTCTTCACTTGTAAAAGAGAGCAAAAAGCTTATTGTAAGTAAGAGCTAGTAAGAGGTCGGTCAGGTGAGTAAGTGAGATATAAATAAGTCGGCCCGACCCCCAAGGTAGTAATAAAAACATCATTTTATTTATGTACGTAGACGTAGGTTGGATTCATTCCGCCGAACCACGTTAAATTCTCTATTTTTTTTGTGTGTTTCCTCATATTTTGTTAAATTTGTATTTGGTCCCCAAACTAAACAAATTCACAGTTGATGGAGGATTGTTCGAGGAGTGGTTTTCCTGAATTATCCTTGGAACGAAAATCAGCAGTCAACAGAATTGGTGCTTTGCGGGGAACAGTATGAAAAACAACAAGCGCGTTAAGGCAATGGCAGAAGACGGGAACCATAGATATTCAGAGGACACGGTGGCGGGGTGGATGGAGAGAATGGATGAGAACCTTCGGATAGAAATGGAGGGAACTTGAGCCTTCTTGGAGGCCATGATGGAGAGGATTGAAAAGCTGGAAGAAAGATCAGCGGGAGAATAGACTATGGTAGGGCTTAGTCGAAAGAGGGAAGAAATCACCTGTAGTAAGAGGCTGGCTGCGATAGAAAATGAGCAAATGACTAAGAAAAAGAAGAGACCGGGACCAACCCAACAGGAGCTCAAGATTACAGGGGACGCGATGTATACTTCCCTCAATAGACCTATTTCACAAACAGCTTGGGAGATACGGGACAAGTGCCTACTGAGTAAACCCGACCCGTGGAAGTTTTCAAATGAAAAGAGAAATAACATGGCTTATTGTATACACCATAATACAATGGGACATAACATGAAGAATTCCAAGGATCTGCAGAAGTAGATGAAGAACCTGGTGAGGAACGGCTACCTCAGCGAATATGTTAATCATAATGTCATGAGGATGAGGCAGCGCCAGTAATAATGTCACCAGGTTGGGTACCTATCGCTTGGAGTAGCTGGACGGTACCCGGATCAAGAAGTCCTGGAATGTTGTATGGATATTTTCCATAGATCCTCTCATAAAATGACCGATAAAGAGTTGTAAAATGGGCGGTAGATCCCTTGAATATGAATAAGACGTTTCTTTTAGTAGATAAAAACTTATTTATACATGCTTGTTTATTATTTAAGTGGGAAAGGCATATTTAATATTCTTGGGAGATGCTCATGATCAGGATTCATGAAAGAGTGTAAGGCATGTGGGAAAGGCGTGAAATCCGTGGTACACCAATGCCCGGTGTCATTATCAAACCTCGGGTTGGAGAGTCAATACCTCATGACTTTCACCTTTGATGAGTTCAGAATGCATGAAGGGAAGAAGGACATGTGGGAAAAGCATGAACCCCCCGAGGCACGCCAATCCCTAGTGTCATTATCAAACCCCCGGGGGAGAGCGTCACTACCCAATGACTTGTATCTTTGAGGAACACAATCAAGAAGACCTGTATAGTGTTGGCGCCTCGGGTATGCCAAACATGTGGAGGGAGAAAACCCATGTGGTGTCTAGTCATCCGACTTCAGATCCATAGGTGCATAGCACGGGTAAGGCCTACGGGCCTCCGTGGCTTTATAGCCTCAGGTATGCCGAACACGAGGAGAGAGAATGCCCTTGTGGCGTTTGGTCATCCCACTTCGGATCCGTAGAAGCATAGCAACATGGAAATCTTGAGGGTCTCTGTGGCGTTTGCAGACTCGAAGCCAACCTAGCATGGGAAAAAATCTATTGGTGTTGGCTCCCCCTCGATTCGTAGCTTGGTTCGCCGAGATACTGGACTATAAGGTTTAAAATTATTATTTTGGGTAACATACGGTAGGACGTTGTCTCAGGCTCCTATGTTGTTTCTTTTGGGTCATTGCGGGGTATAATTATGTGCTAACTCACCCTCGTTTTGTTTATCTTATTTTGTTTATTTGATTTTATTTTTGGTGGATGACTTGAAGTGGGACCCCATTTTTAATCTCCATGGAGATTTCCGGAGGTTAAAAGTCTGCTTTCGTATCACCGAGGTCATGTGGTTTGATGGGTCGGGTCTACTTTCGTACTGCCAAGGCCGTGGTAGTTTGATGGCTTGGGTCTGCTTTCGTACCGCCGAGGCTGTGGTGATTTGTTGGCTCGGGACAGGGTTACGTCCCGCCGAGGTCTTATTCTTATTAAGTGGCACAAAGATGGAGCATTACCTTGTGGCTTAGTGCTTATAATGGCTCAGGGTCGGGTTATGTCCCACAAAGTCCTTATTAGCTTTGTAGGCATGGGGTCGGAGTTTCTCCCTCATGGACGAGTGTTGATGGCACAAGGAGGGAACATTCCCTTGTGACCGATATGTTATTATCAACTCGAGGTTGGGTTACATCCCGCCGAGGCCTCTTTTATGTGCGATAGCTTGGGATGAGCTTTCCTCGTGACCCATGTTTTATTTTGCAGGTCTTTGCAGATCATTTCCAACTGAGATTGTAGCATGTCGAGAGCATACATCAGCCCGAGGTGGCATGAGTTGAGTTTCTTTTGTAGAGAAGCCAATGTGTGAGCTGATGAGTGGAAAATATATCAATATTTACCGCCCATTTTACTTAATATTTTGTTTAATTTCTCGGGTTTGATGAACGTTTTGATGTGTTTTAGTTTATTTTGCAGATAAAATAATATTGAGACTCAATGAAATCATTTAGGATGAAATATGGGTCAAATAAGGGCAAAAATTGGACTTGACATATTAATTTTGGAGATTGGAAACTTGAAAGGGCGTTCTAACGAAGTGCAGTTTCGGAAATTCCAATTTTGCGCAACTGTAATATATTGGGCATAACTTTGTATTCCGATATCGGATTGAGCTAATTCAAGTTCCTGGTTAAGAAGACTTAAAGATATACAACTTTGAAGAACAAAATAATTTCGAATTCTGAAGATTTCATGACCGAAATTGATGAAACATTCAGAAGTGTGTTATGCGTAATTATTAAAGTCATTTTCAAAGTAAATAAAAAATAAAAATAGTCAAACTCCCACCAAACATGATAGCAAATAATAATGGATTTGGTGGATGATTTGATGGAGGTAAACTTTTACCTATAAAAACCAAGCCATTTTATTTGTAAATTCATACTTTCTTCTTTGAAATTCCTTAAGAATAACTAAGAAGATTGTATCTTGTTTGTCTATTTACAGCTTTCAGTAATTAATTTCCGTTTTCACACTTTCTTTTCTTTACTTTTCAGTTTTTACTTTCCGCAATTTACTTTTACGCACAATACTTTTCTTTCTTTACTTTTCAGTTTTTACTTTTCAAGCAATGAAGAGGTAACTCCCCCTTGCTGGGGTAAAAGGTAAAGCTTTTATTATTGCTATTTAGATTAATCTCCCCTAATTATAATATAATAACTATTTAAAATTTGACTTAATGAGGATACCGTCATATTGGTCGGTTGGTAATTAATTATAAATTGGTTTTAACTTGACTAAGTATGGATACCGCCTGGTTGGTCGGTTGGTAATTAATTATTAATTTGACTTAATTATGATACCGCCTATATGGCTAGTTGGTAATTATCACGCAAAGTTAATATATTATATTAAGGGAGATATCTAAAATAGTAGTAATAAAGTGGATCCTTTTACCTCAGCATTTTCTTTATTGTACTTTTACTTTATTTACTTTCAGCGTTTACTTTCCAGTAATTTACTTTCCAGTAAATTAATTTCCAGCATTTACTTTATGTCTTTTCTTTTATTTAAGTTTCTACTACCCGTAAATATGTGTCGTAACTAAGCCAGTTATCTGGGGTTGTGATGAAATCCAATATCAATGGTTTATAAGGGGTTAAATTACAGTTTGGGTAATATAAAGGTTTATTTATTGAGCCTTAATCCTAATGCTTTTTATTAACTGGCCATTAATAAAATTAAACTTGTAAACTTAAAATGAACTTGGAAAAGAGATTTTAGGTTAAAGACCTTAGACTCAATAGCCCACGATCTTCCTTGAGGATAGATAACCCTTTAATAGATTTCCTTACAGGATAGGAATATACCTATCGGGCAGGGGTAACCATAATTGGAACTTAATCTTAATGAATTCAGATAACTTGGTTAACATAAGAATATGATTAATTAGGTTATATTGGGTATTTGTATTTGACCATCGGAAGAGGCTTTTACATAATTTCTTGTTCCAGGTTAATAAACCAATATATTACACAAACGTAAAATAACCATTTCATCTTTTAAAAAGATATTGGAAGGATTCACAACCCTGGATAGTTTTATAAATTTGAATTTTCTTCAATCTACTTTCAAGTAATTTATTTACTTGTTTTAATTTTAAAGTCACCACCCAATCAAACAATCAATCTATTAGATACTTGTAAACATTTAACTTCATAAATTGATAACAAAAGGTTTTAAGTCTCGTGGGATCGATACTTTTTATACTACTTGAACGATACGTGCGTTTGCGTTATACGCGTGTGATTACGCCGGTCAAGTTTTTGGCGCCGTTGCCGGGGACTTATTTATCTTTCACTATTAGTTTTGAGGTTAGATACATTTACTTGTATCTAATTTTCTTTTTACTTATTGTTTTTATTTTCACTTGTTTCAGGTTCTCAGACACTACATGAGACGAACTAGAAGATTTGAACTTCGACCGCTTGACCCAGAGATTGAAAGAACCATAAGACATTTGAGAAGGGAAAGACGAGAAGGCCAAGAAGCAATCGTTAACATGGAACCTGAACCTTTAGAAGTTGCACCACCAATTCTCATTCGAGACAGAACCATTCCAGTGATGGACAACCTCATTTTCTGTATTATACTTCCTCTCTTACCTGCAAATGCGTGTGACATCAAAACATGCATTCAGATGATTCAGCAGTCAGTACAGTTTGGGGGGAAATGCAACTGAAGATCCTAATGCCCATATCAGCAACTTCCTGGAAGTTTGTGGTACTTTCAATTACAACAGAACATCAGAAGAAGCAATGAGACTGCGAGTTTTTCCATATTCGTTGAAAGACAGAGTAAAATCTTGGCTACATTCACTACCAGCAGGTTCCATCACAACTTGGAACACTCTAGCCACCAAATTCCTTGCAAAGTACTTTCCACCAGCCAGAACATCAAAACTGAGAAATGACATCACATCATTTGTACAACTTGACTCGGAAACTCTCTACGAAGCCTGGGAAAGGTACAAGATTTGCTTCGGAAATGTCCCCACCATGAGATTCCAAAATGGCTTCAAGTCCAAACTTTATATATTGGACTTTCTGGATTGATGAGAACCACAATTGATGATGCTGTTGGAGGATCTTTGATGGCAAAAGGAGAAGATCAAGCCTGTGACTTAATCGAAGAAATAGCTAACAATAATTCATTGTGGCCAACAGAAATGAGCATGATTCAACGAATTGCAGGAATTTATGAAGTTGGAGCTAACTCAGCAGTGAATACTAAGTTGGAGCAAATGTGCAAAAGCATGGAAACACTTAGCACACAAGTTGTAAACATCGCCAGAGCCACAAGTTCACCATATGGAGGAGCACCAGAGCCAAACCAACATGAAGAAACGGTGAACTATGTCAACAATTTCAACAGACAGTGGAACAATCCATATTCCAACACATACAATCCAGGGTGGAGGAATCATCCCAATTTTTCATGGAGCAACAATTCAGGGCAAAAGAACAATCCACCACCTGGATTTTAACAGTAAAACAAAAGCCAGGAGTTTGAAAAAGAACCAGAAAAGAAAGAATGGATTGCAGATATGTTCAAAAAGCAACAAGCAGTATATGATGTTATTTTTCAAAGCCAATCAGCTTTCATCAAAGTACGGGAAAATAAAATTGGATAACTTGCCAATGCTCAGAGTTACAGACCGCCAAGGAACCTTCCTAGCAACACAGAACCAAATCCAAGAAACCGAGGGAATGAGCAATGCCAAGCCATTACTTTGAAAAGCGGTACTGAAATCAACAAAGATGTTGGAATCAAGGCAACAATTGAAGAGGTTCCTAAAGATGCAGTTCCACAGATGGAGGAAAAAGAAGCAAAGGAAAAAGATCAAGAAAAATTCATTCCACCTCCACCTTTTCCACAGCGTCTCCAGAAAAACAAACTAGATAAGCAGTTTCCTCGATTCTTAGAGGTGTTCAAAAAGCTGCATATCAACATTCCATTTGTAGAAGCGTTGGAACAAATGCCTAGCTATGCCAAATTCATAAAAGACATTCTTTCACGAAAGTGGAGATTGGGAGATTACGAGACAGTAGCATTATCAGAAGAATGCAGCGCTATCATTCAGAGGAAACTTCCTCCAAAATTGAAAGATCCTGGCAGTTTCACTATTCCTTACACCATAGGAGAACATGACTTCGGTAAGGCTTTGTGTGATTTAGGTGTGAGTGTTAATTTGATGGCTTTTTCTATTTTCAGGAAATTGTAGATTGGAGAAACAATGCCCACCTCAGTCTCTCTACAACTTGCTGATAGAACGCTCGTATTTCCGAGAGGTGTAGTTGAAGATGTGCTGGTCAAAGTTGACAAATTCATTTTCCCAGCAGATTTTATTTTCTTTGATATGGTGGAAGACGAAGATATGCCGATCATCTTCGGGAGACCATTCTTGGCTACATGTCGAACTATTATTGATATACAAAAATGAGAACTAACCATGATGGTACATGACCAAGAAGTAACATTCAATGTTTTCAAAGCCATGAATTTCCCGAATGATGAGAAAGAGGAATGTTTCAGACTTGATATGATAAATAGTACAGTCCAGACCTGCGATGCTATACAAAGTTCTACTGACAAACTTAAATCATGTCAATTGTCTGTGGAGCCGGAAGATAAAGTGTACTGCACACTGAAGAAGCCTATACTTGCACTACAAGCAACATAAGAGAAACAGTTCCACCAGCTCAAAGAATTGGAAGAATTTCACATACAATCTTTTGAGAATGCCAAATTGTACAAAGAAAAGGCCAGGAAAAGACATGATGAGAAGTTAGTGCACATACAACTGGAACCAGGGCAGAGGGTACTGTTAAACAAGTCAAGCTTGAAACTCTTCCCATGGAAGCCAAAATCACGGTGGTCAGGTCCATTCTTAATCACCAAGGTTTTACCAGATAGAGCCGTTGAGTTACATGATCTCGACTCTAATAACACATTTAAGGTTAACAGCAAGCGTGTCAAGCACTATTGGGGAGAATTATTTGAGCGATAAAAAGAAAGTGTCACACTTTCAGATCCATCCTAATGTTCGGGAAATCATGTCTAGCTGGCGACATTAAACTTAGCGCTAGCTGGGAGGCAACCGATGCAATTTATGTATATATTATGATTTGGTGTCTTTTAATTTTTGTGTGTTTAGTTTTTGCAGGTTAAGTCATTTCAAGATGGAAGATGCTCTCGCAAATCTTCACAAGCAATTTCCTTCTCTCCCTAAAAAATCTCTGATGAAAGTTTACAAAGCTCGCTTGGAACAGATGAGACTACTGATGATCAAAGGTATGCCTACTGACATTCGTTGGATTATTGAAGCACGGGTCTGATTGGCAGGTGAGTCCTCTGACTCTTTTATTTCACATCTGCCTGGTTTAGGAAGAAGCACATATGCTAAAAAGAGAAGAGGCAAAAGAATGTGTGTTTGTTATAAATGTGCTCATATGTTTTATGATACTCATTTTCGATCTTTAGGAATGGTGTCTAATAACCGCGAATATAAGATTAATTTCATTAGGGATGGCTTGAGTAAGGAGTCTTTGGATGACATATCTAAAACTCTTGAGACGCATCCCAGTGGATATGTGTATCACGAAATTCGTATGTTATATGCATAATTCCGTAAAGAAAGACAATAGTTAAGTCTCGGGAATCTGACTCTAAAAGACCCTGTTTGCCAATTTATAAGAAAATTGGATGGGAAGCTTGTTCCTGACGCATAGACGTCATTCAAGCCGTTACTTTCTTGTAAATATTATTTTCTTTGTCTTTAACTAATAATTGTGATTTATTTTTTTATTTTCTCTGACCGGATCCGGACTTTTTGACCTTTCATGATTTACTGTTTTGCTACTAATCGTCCTTTGGAAGATATTAGTTCTATTATTAGTCACCCTTTTTCAGGTGCAATAAATTCAACTCATCATTGCACTCTTGAAGACATCCAAAGCTGAGAAAGAAATACATAAACAATGGAAGCCACTTCAAGAAGACGAGTTGTAAATATTTGTGTGTTCTGTGGTATTAGTGTTGGTTCTAAGCCAGAATTCATTGAGGCAGAATAGGAATTGTGTCGAGTCTTAGCTGAAAGAAACATGCACCTAGTATATGGCGGAGGCAATCTTGGATTAATGGGGATTGTTTCAAAGGTCGTACAGGAAGAAGGCAGTCAAGTTTTGGGAATCATCCCAAAACCCTAGGTAGAGGCGAATCTTATTGAACCATCAAACGGAGAGGAACTGATCGTGCTAGGTATGTCTGAACGACTGGTAGAAATGATTAACAGTTTCGATGCTTTTATTGCTTTGCCAGATGGCTTGGGTACAATGGAGGAAATCTTTACTGTACTATCTTGGGCGAACTTGAACATACACCAAAAACCAATTGGACTGTTCAACGCAGATGTATTTTATGATTTTCTTTGTGTATTTCTTGATGATGCCCGGAGAAATGAGTTCGTGTCAAAGCCTGTAAAAGAACTCCTCTTTACTGCCAGAACTGCCCCAGATTTTATTGACCAAATCTTAGCCTTTGAACCTCAAATTGACCCCATTCTTTCCAAGATAAACTGGTCCGATAATGATCGTGGTAAGAGGCGTCGGATAAATCTGGATCTTAACCTTTAACTTTTCATTTAGATGTAGAATTTCAGCTAATCAGGTACAATTTTCTAAACTCTTCTTCTACAGTTTAAGACATTGGGGACAATGTCTCATTTAGGTTTGGGGAGGAGAATAGTTAAATTGTATCTTGTTTTTATTGTTTTATTTTTAGTCAAAAATTTTCGAAAAAGCCAAAAAAATTGAAAATTTTTACAAAAATATATATATATATATATATATATATATATATATATATATTGTGTTTTTAATTTGATTAATCAGGTGAAATTGGTGTAAGAGATAGCTGTGTAAGGAGTTTCCACTCCTGAGACGTATCTCAACCTATTTCGGAACAAGTTAATTTTTGTTTATTTCCTTTTGAATTATTTAATTTGTGAATTCTCCTTACAACTAACTAAAATGAATCTTCATATGCTCAGTTGACAAGTATTATCAACATACATGGTAACATACAGACATGAGCTGTAATTGAAAAGTTTGTAATATTCAGTGCTCTAGTTTAATTGGAGGAAGCATCTATAAAAAGCGATGGAGTAAAAAAAAACGTCTGAGATCTAATTTATTAAGTCTGTAAGGGTGTTTTAACACCTAGTGCCCTAAAATCAACTGGTTTGGGAGTCATTGGCCCAAAGCTCGCTACATGGATCAAAGATGTTGCAAATATATATATATATCTGAAGTCTGAGTAATTAAGTCCTTAGGGGTATCTTAACACCTAGTGCCCTAAAACCAACTGGTTTGGGAGTCATTGGCCCAAAGCTCGCTACATAGATGGAAGATATTGTATTTAAATAAAAAAAATCAAAAAAAAATCAGAAAAATATTCCATTGCTAAAAAATGTGTGAATTCTGATAAAACTTTTGGACAAAACTTGTGACTATTGTGGGCAAAAATGAGTTTATTAATATTTTGTTGGCTATGTATATGAAGAATGGTAAAAAAATAATCGAAGAATTCACTTATTCAGTAATCTAGAAAGAAAGAAAACAATTATTAACTTGGATAAGAAGTTTCACTTGTTTAGTCACTAACTTCTTTATTCTATTTTCTCTTGTCTTTTTGTTTTTTTGTGCATTAGTTTTACTATCTTTTTACTTTTATCAAACGTTTGTGGGTATCGTTGCTGTAAGCCCTCACGAGACTACAACTAGTCCACTAGGGACACCTAGGGGTTTAAAGGCTTGTTGCATACGCTAAATGCAACCGTGATCCCTACGAAAGTGACTTAGTTTAATTTTAATTGTTTATTGTATTTTATTTTGTTGTTTTGCTCGAGGACTAGCAAAATATTAGGTTTGGGGGTGTGATGAGCGGAAAATATATCAATATTTACCGCCCCTTTTACTTTATAATATTGGGACTCAATGAAATCATTTAGGACGAAATTTGGGTCAATTAAGGGAAAAAATTGGACTTGACATATTAATTTTGGAGATTGGAAACTTGAAAGGCCGTTCTAACGAAGTGCAGTTTCGGAAATTTCAATTTTGCGCAACTTTCGTATATTGGGCATAACGTTTTATTCTGATATCGGATTGAGCTAATTCAAGTTCCTGATTAAAAAAGACTCAAAGATCTATAACTTTGAAGAAAAAAATAATTTCGAATTCGGAAGATTTCATGACCGACATTGATGAAACATCCAGAAGTGTGTTATGCGTAATTATTAAAGTCATTTTCAAAGCAAAAAAATAAATAAATAAATAAAAAATAAAAATAGTCAAACTCCCACCAAACATGATAACAATTAATAATGGATTTGGTGGAGTAATTAATAATGGATTTGGTGGATGATTTGATGGAGGCAAACGTTTGTCTATAAATACCAAGACATTTCATTTGTAAATTCATACTTTCTTCTTTGAAATTTCTTAAGAATAACTAAGAAGATTGTATCTTGTTTGTTTATTTACAGCTTTCAGTAATTAATTTCCGTTTTCGCATTTTCTTTTCTTTACTTTTTCAGTTTTTACTTTCCGCAATTTACTTTTACGCACAATACTTTTCTTTATTTACTTTTTCAGTTTTTACTTTTCAAGCAATGAGGAGGTAACTCCCCCTTGCTAGGGTAAAAGGTAAAACTTTTATTGTTGCTATTTAGATTAATCTCCCCTAATTATAATATAATAACTATTTAAAATCTGACTTAATGAGGATACCGCCATATTGGTCGGTTGGTAATTAATTATAAATTGGTTTTAACCTGACTAAGCATGGATACCGCCTGGTTGGTCGGTTGGTAATTAATTATTAATTTGACTTAATTATGATACCGCCTATATGGCTGATTTGTAATTATCACGCAAAGTTAATATATTATATTAATAAAGATATCTAAAATAGTAGTAATTAAAGTGGATCATTTTACCTTAGCATTTTCTTTATTGTACTTTTACTTTATTTACTTTCAGCATTTAGTTTCCAGTAATTTACTTTCCAGTAATTTAATTTCCAGCATTTACTTTCCAGTAATTTAATTTCCAGCATTTACTTTATGTCTTTTCTTTTATTTAAGTTTTTACTACCCGTAAATATGTGTCGTAACTAAGCCAGTTATCTGGGGTTGTGTTGAAATCCAATATCACTGGTTTATAAGGGGTTAAATTACAGTTTGGGTAATATAAAAGTTTATTTATTGAGCCTTAATCCTAATGCTTTTTATTAACTGGCCATTAATAAAATTGAACTGGTAAACTTAAAATGAACTTGGAAAAGAGATTTTAGGTTAAAGACCTTAGACTCAATAGCCCACGATCTTCCTTGAGGATAGATAACCCTTTAATAGATTTCCTTACATGATAGGAATATACCTGTCGGGCGGGGGTAGCCATAATTGGAATTTAATCTTAATGAATTCAGATAACTTGATTAACATAGGAATATGATTAATTGAGTTATACTGGGTATTTGTATTTGACAATCAGAAGAAGTTTTTACATAATTTATTGTTCCAGGTTAATAAACCAATATATTACACAAACGTAAAATAATCACTTCATCTTTTAAAAAGATATTGCAATGATTCACAACCCTGGATAGTTTTATAAATTTGAATTTTCTTCAATCTACTTTCAAGTAATTTATTTACTTGTTTTAATTTTAAAGTCACCACTCAATCAAACAATTAATCCATTAGATACTTGTAAACATTTAACTTCATAAATTGATAACAAAAGGTTTTAAGTCCTCGTGGGATCGATACTTTTTATACTACTTGAACGATACGTGCGCTTGCGTTATACGCGTGTGATCACGTCGGTCATGAGCTCACTAGGGTTAGCTCGGATCAACATTTTCGATCAAAGAGGGCAAAGTGAAAGAAATGACCAAGTTACAAATCAAAAGTAGCGGTGTTAGATCAAGGTTGTGAACCTGACGTGGATTTTCAGAAGAAACATTGAAGCTTGAAGTTGTGGTACCTGCCGAGAGATTGAGTACACTTAAGATTTTGGACTGGATCAGGATTGAGTATCAACCCGAGGACACCAGATCGGCTTCCAGGTCCATGCACCACCATCGTTATTATAGTTCCCGACATCAACTCATTAACTCGTTGATACCGAGAACTATGAGGCAGATGTTGATGGTGGTTTTCAGCTCCCAAGAAGTCAAAATCCTTATGAAGGGTAGAATGAGGATTGCAATTAATGGGTAAAAGTCCAAGGTCATTGTGAAGATAAGAGGTCAGATAGAGGGGTCCGATCCCGAGGTATAGGTTCGATATGGTCAGGTTCGAAGTGGTCAGGTCCAAGGTAGTCAGAACCGAGATGGTTAGGCTCGAGGGCACTAGAGCACTTGCGAAGATTGACCCGAGGTGTTTAGATCAGGTCAGACATCAGACTCTCAGGGTAGCCTCGGCATTCACAGCCTCGTGTCAGCCTCTGAAGTCAGAATTGACTCAGCAGATCAGACCCGATCGAGGAAAAGAGATGAGGTCAGACCAAACACTGTGAGTCTCAGCACACTGACCCTACCTGTTAGTAGATGCAATAAAAATATGTTACTCGTTCCGACAGACTGACTCAACGAAGTCATATGACCCTTTCAACCCGACCTGATTAAGAAGAGAGTAATAGGTCGGGGCTGCTGAATCTTATGCACATGTATGGATGACATAAACCCTACATGAAACCTAGAGCCGTCAGACCGTTGGATGGGTGTAACGTACGAGTAATGAGTAATAATGTACGAGTAATGGGTAATAACGGTAAGGAAACGTGGCCAACGTCATGAATGGCCGTAACGTGCGAGTAATGAGCGGTTCACGTGGCTGACGTCATAAGCTGTTGTAACAATAGAATTTGTCCTAATATATAAAGAGTTGAGAACTCATTGTGATGAGGTTGGCTAATTTGTTTCTTCACTTATAAAAGAGAGCAAAAAACTTATTGTAAGTAAGAGCTAGTAAGAGGTCGGTCAGGCAAGTAAGCCAGATATAAGGAGGTCAGTCTGACCCGAGGTGGTAATAAAAACATCATTTTATTTGTGTATGTGGACGTAAGTTTGATCCATTCCGCCGAACCACGTTAAATCTTCTGTTTTGTCTGTGTATTTTCTCATCTTTTGCTAACTTTGCATTTGATCCACAAACCAAACAAATTCACCATTGAGGAAAGATTGTTCGAGGAATGGTTTTCCCGAATTACCCCGGAATCAAAATCAGTTGTCAAGACAATACCATACTTTAAAATTTGAATAATCATATTGTTTAAATTGAACTCAAGATCTTTTAATCTTTTAACTTGGATTATAAAAAGCATTTTAACAGAAAAATATTTTGTCAGATAATAAATCTAAAACGGCTGTAGCAACCGGCAACTGGTAACACTCTGCATAACAAGGACAGGTACATTGAACCTCTGCATGTCATTTGCATGAATAAAATCAAATTAATTACACTTATAACACTTCATTTCTCTCTCCAAATATTCATGCAGTTCACATCTCTATATATTACTTTCTTGAATAATTAAATTGGTCATTTAAAAATCTTTAAACTAACTATAACCTTGGACAAAGTTTAATTCTTATCTTGTTAGGAAACTATCAACTATTAATCTCCAAAGCAAACAAGGAAATTCATTTCCGAATTCCTAGAGCAACTTGCTAAACCGCATAGCACAAGAATTTAATTTGTTCAAACCATTCAATGGCAAAGATTGATTTTGCACTTCCGTTGGATTATAAAGAACCTGAGAAGCTGATGAAAAGAGATGTGCTTCTGCCTTCTCAAATTGAAAAGCAGCAGCAACAGGAAAGAAGCTAAGTTCAAACCATTCACGGGCAAAGGAAGACGCTTAGCTAAGTGAAAAACCATTCAATGGCAAAGATTGAGTTAATTAGAAACATAGGGAAATTAAATAGTAGTAATTGTTGATATTTTCGAATTGATTTTTGTTGCTCATTCCAATTTTTTTGCGGATATATATATATAATTAACTTCTTTTAATAATGGGTTGTTAAATTTTTATGGAGAAAAATAATAATAAAAAAAATCATGATGTTTGATGCAACTAAATGAAATCCTTCTGTCTTTTATGTATTTAAAATTATATTTTTATTTGAAAAGTGTGAAATCATTAAATTATAATTTTTAAATATACAAAAATTCAAAAAATTTATCATCCATTTATCCTCTATTAGTTCACCTATCACTTATATTTTAAAAAATAAGCGAAATCCTCTTATACGAGATGATTCTGTTTTAATAATTTAACATGAGATGATTATGTTTAATTTTAAAAAAAGACTGGGTTTGTCATTTGTTTAAATATAAAATTGTTTTATTGTAAATTTAGGGAGAAAGGGGGATGAGGGGGGTCTGATATGGGGAGGGGGGAAAACAGTCCTCATCAATTTAATAGATATTGAGTCATTGTCAAACTTGTAAAAAAACGGACCAGTCTCTTATAGAAAATTGACAGTGAAGCTGAAAGAATTAAAGTGAACCACAAAAAAATGTCGAAAATAATCGATGTTTGACCCCAAAGGCCATTAGCTTCTAATATTTTCAATGCCAATTTTCGACGTTAATATGTTGACGATAAAAAGTATTAGCGTCAAAATTATATTTTCAATGCTAAAATATAAGATTGAGTCAAAATCATTTGATGCTAAAAAATAGGTCTTTAGCGTCGACGATAATTTTCGACGCTAAAGTACATCTTTAGCGATAAATTGTTTCGACGCAAAAATTTTTTTTTTACTTAATTAAAAAACTTAAATATTTTACCTTTATTTCGAAGCCAAAGGTATTTTTTTTAAAAAGTTTATTTTATTAACTTTAGCGTCGAATGTTTCAACGCTAAAGGTGAAATAATATTTACAAATAAATAATTATTTTATTACATTTAGCCTCGAATGTTTCATCAGTGTGTTCTCTTGGTACTATAATTCCATAATTCTGAGTTATGTGTGAAACATTTCGCTGCTCACTATGAAATCGAACCTTGTTCACAATGTATCCACTATATTCGTAAGCCTGCTTTTGAGGACCTTATGCCAATGCAACTACCGAAGATGACGGGTCCAGTTGACCATTTCGTACTTGGTTGTTTATCAAACACATGATAATAATTGTGTGTTAATATAGGAAAAAATATAATATTTACTATTAGAATAAATATAATAATAATTGTTAGGGCTTACAATTGTCTCAAACCATTGAGAGAATTTTTTTGTGTCTTTCATCAACGTTGTGGTCACTAGCATATTGTAGTACGATAATATATTGCCTACAAATTTGTGGAAATATATCTACCATATTTATAAATGTAAGACGAAAAAATAAACTTATGCACGTACATGACTTATGTTAAGTACGGTTGCACCTTGTCGTAATTACTCAATATAAACCAGTGGGCACGTTGAACTTCCTCCAATGTTAGCAATTTGACTGCTAATGGTCCGAATAATTTATAATTTTGATGGAACACTGTGATATTTTGCTGATTAATTTCATTCCATCGTAGTTTCTTATCCGACGGTAAACAAAGTTTTAATATTTTGCATGTACATTGAACAAAATGTTATTGTCTCACTGATTATGACCACCTCTACTATTGACCCTTCATGCCGCACTTTGTATCTCATATATTATTTGTAACATCCTAAAACCCTGCAGTTATTACATATAATGTCTATGATTAACATTTTTAACGTAAAATCAAACATTAAAAATTAATATTACCAATTTAATATTACATCTCAATAAGGTACATCCACTTGTAATGAACATGACCTCTCCTCCTAGCTTCGGAGGGCAAATGCACAGCCAGATGAACCAACACATGAAAAAACATATGGCAATATTTGCTTTAGCTTGCATATGATGATCATGATTCCTTGCTCAAGTTCGTCAATGACAGATGTGCTAAATGTCCTTTGACACAGTTGTTTAAAGAAGCCACATAGATCAAGTACGGCTTCACATACATTTGACGAAAGATATGGTCGAAAGCCAATGGGAATGAGAATCTAAAAAATTACATGAAAATCGTGATTTTTTAACCCAGTTTTTTGTGTCATCCATGACCCCACTTCCAATATTCGATTCATAATCTTCAGGGAATTTCACCATTTTTAGCCAATCACAAAACAATTTTTTCTCTAATTGAGTTAGCACGTAACTAGTATGTGGGTTTATAAGACCTTGAGGAGTGGCCCTTAAGTGCAATTCACTGCGAATTCTTAGATCTTGTAAGTCAAATCTAGCTTTTTTCAGTGTCTTTCGTCTTACCTATAATGTTCAACGTTGTGCCCACCAAACTCTAACATATGTTTTCTATGTAAGCATTACATCCAAATTATGTCGTAGACTCAAACTCCCCAAATACTCTAACTCAAAGAAAGTACTCCATCACGTCCAATTCAACTATTCAGGTTGACGTTTTCGATTTTTATTTCTATTATTAGGATATTTCCCTGGTGTGGTGTCTCTGAGACGTTGATATTGGAAAAGTATGTCAAATCCAAACAATCCATTGGTCATACTCTGAAGTTTCGGTTGGCCGTTAAATAATTTACTTCTCCGCCAATGATGACTCAACTCAAGAAATCGCATGTGCCATGTGTATCATATTTTATTCCGTAACTGCTGCGAATGTGTTTCACCTGCATAAACTGGACATGCCATGTAACCCTTAGTGCTTCATCCAGATAATGAACCATAAGCTAGAAAGTCATTGATGATCCATAATAATATGTCATGCATTCAAAAATACTACTGAGAATCTGCATCATAGGTATGCACACTAACATTCCATAATGTCTGTAACTTTTCGATTAACGATCTCAGATAAACATTCATATATTTATCAGGGGAACGTGGACCAATGATAAGCAATGACATAAACATTAACAGATCCTTTATACATTTCCATGGAGGTAAGTTGTATGGTGTAACAATTACGGGCCACATGTTGTAAGAATTGTACATATTCGCAAACGGGCTAAAACCATCGGAGGTGAGGCCTAACCTGACATTACGGGAGTTCTCAGTGAAATAAGGGTACATATAACCGAATTTCTTCTACTCGGTTCCGTCCTCAAGATGTCTAAGTATGCCTTCAGTAACGACCTTCTTTTCGTGATGCCACCTCATGTCATATACTGTGTGTCGGGACATGAACAACCTCTGTAGCCTGGACATTAATGAGAAATACTGTAATATCTTATGAGGCACTTTCTTCCTGAGACCACAGACTTTGTATCAGTTTTCACCAAATATAAGACAATATTCAAGTGATTCCTACTCGGAACGGAATAATACACAGTCATACTTATAAGCATTAATGAATTCATATACTATTCCTAGATCACACAACTTTTTCTTTACCTCGTAGTACGACTTAGGCAATTTGCTGCCAACCGATAATATTTGGCCAAGTAAATCTAGCATCATATCAATATTTTTGTTAGTCATTTGTGTTAGCGACACAATCGCATAATGGATTTTAATGATGCAATGAGAGTGAAGTCTTTGACGCGCAAAAGTGAGACAATACAAAAAGATGTTGAAGCACATGATGGTGAAGAGCGAAGAATGTGAAGACTTGCATACAATGAATATTTTATATGAAATCTTAGCTTAGGGCTCTATTTGTAATGTGATTTGAATATTTAAGTGCCTAAACTCATAAGAAACATGCACATTCACTTAGATCCATTAAGTTCATGTACAAAATGCATTAAACCTTCATATTTACATTTTTGGTACAGAGACTGTCATACTGGTCCCTTATCGGTGTCCATACCGGTGAGATGCTGAGTTTTGCATGCTCATTGGAACCGGCACAGACCTTATCGATCTCATACCGGTGAACTTGAGGATTACATGGCTACTGGAACCGGCACACATCAAATCGGTCTTCATATCGGTCCCATACCGGTGAGCCTAACGGTTAGTTCCTTAACTGGAACCGGAATGACCTAAACCGGTCTTCATACCAGTGACGATACCAGTCTAGCTCTTCATTATACACAAATATTGGAACCGACAAGGACCAAACCGATCACCATATCGGTGTCCATATCTGTCTAACAATCAGATTCTTCAAACGGTAATATATCCGTTGGAGACCGGCATACTGGTGTTAGAGACCGGCATACCGATCTTAGAAGGGCCGTTGGGGCTTGTTAAGTATTTTACTATAAATTGAAGCCCCAATTCATTTTTTCCACACATGGACAATACACAACCTTCATATAATCTCATAGAATAAAAACAATAGTGTTTATAAACCTTCATAATCATATACACTCATACATCAAGCTCATACACACTACACCTTCTTATACACTTGTAGTGAGCTTAGATCACTTGGGTAACCAACTGACACAATCTTCTTTATCATTGTGAGTGTCCAAGTGTGTTTTACAACTTCTTTATACAAAACACTTGTGGTTTGTGAAATCCCATTGTTTGAGTAATTGTAAAGATTTTTGAGTGAGCCTACGTAGAAAACTCATTATAAAGGTTTGGAGTGCACCTTGCGTAAAACTCTTGGTTGCGAGTGAGCCACGGAAAAAAAACTCGGTTCATAGTGAAAAGCTTCAAGCGCGTCTTGGGGGAGTGGACATATGTATTGTTGGCCGAACCACTATAAATCCCGGTGTCATTTTCTCTATCCCTTAACTCTTTACATATTGCAAGTTTTATTTATTACATGTTTATATATTAGAAACTTGCATATAGGTTGTTTATTACAATAGAAAAAATTGACCTTATGCATTTATTGGTAAAAGAGCTTAAAATCGGCAAAGATTTTAATTTCCGCATATTTTAGTCGTAACCCAATTCACCCCCTCTTTGGTATAGAGTTTGGTTTATCGCTATTGCTTTTAGGTAATTTTAGTTGGTATCAGAGCGAGGTATTCTCATCAAAGACTTAACCGTCTGAGAATAGATCATGGCATCTACAAGCAACTCATCATATCTTGCCAAATGATTTTCAACAACTAGACCTCCATTTTACACCGGAACCGATTACAATTATTAGAAAATGAGGATGTTGAACTACCTTTTAGCCGTTGATTCGCAATTCTATTTGGTAATTATACGTGGTGCAAAAGGGCCAACAAAGAAGGGTAGCAATGAGTTTGAGATTCCAAAGCCAACTTTAGAATGAGATAATGAGGATTTAAAACAAGCCTCATAAAATGCTAAGGCACTCAACCAACTCATTTGTGCTATTGATCTGAGTCAAATAAACAAGCTTTCAGAATGTGGAAATGCATATGATTTGTGGAAGTCTTTGGAAATGGTCAACGAGGGCACATGCCAAGTAAATGAATCGAAGATCAACCAATTCATGTGTGAATTGGACAACTTCAAAATGGAATCCGGGGAAGAAATTGATCACATGATTTCGAGGTTTACGGTAATCATAGACCATCTCGATGCATTGGGAAAAATCATTGGGCCAACAGATCAAGTGAAGAAAATCCTTAGATCACTTCCTAAGGAATATAGAAGCTACACCTCCTCCATTAGAGAAGCAAACGACATGAACAGTTTGAAAATGGATGATTTGGTTGGTAAATTGCTTGAGTATGAATTAGAGATCAAGATGGATCAAAAAGAGGAAAATGAGAAGAGAACAAGGAAAAATATTGCCTTGAAAGCAAGAAGAAGAGATGACTCAAGCTCCAGTGAAGAGGATAGTAATGATGAGTTGCGAATCATAACCAATAAGGTCAAGAAGCTCCTCAAATCCGCTAAGCTTAAAGGAAAATCAAAGACGGATGAAAAGAAAGAAGAAAAATGGCCACGGAAGAACAAGAATATTGTTTGCTATGAGTGTAACAAACTGGGTCATATAGATACCGATTGCCCATTGAGAAAAATGAAAGGAAAATCCAAGAAAAAGGCATTGAAAGCTACTTCTGCTGGGGTTTTGGGCAAATGGCGCGACAGAACCACTGTTCGGGCGAAATCGTAATTTTAAAACTTTTTAAATTACCGAATAAATTATTCAATATCTAATATAAATAATTTATTCATATTTCACCTAAACATATTTATTTGATATCAAATAATGACATAAATAGTTAAGAAACATCACGAATTTTTTACGAAAATATTTTTCCGTAAAATGGCATAAAACGCGTTTTTGACCGAACCGACTACCCAATACACATGAGGGCTGCCCAGGTCAGCCTCAATAGTATTAGGGAAGTTCATGGGCTGCCCGAACAGTGAAAAATTCACTGTTTGGCCAGCCGTCACCCGGTTGGCTCAAAAGTCACCCGGTAACGCCGTTTTTCACCGTTTTCGCTTATTTCAACTCCGAAATAATTTTCGAAAATTATTCCAACACCCAAAATACATCCAATACATTCATATGACATTATTTTTCATCACAATAAACCCAGTTTTCCAGATCTGATTTTGTAACAAAAATAATCATTTTTTCATGCTTTAATCCAACGTTTTCAACATTAATCATATTAACCAAAACACAAATTCAAGTCACCACCAATGAAGCACCCAAGAAAAATTCTAGGCATTACAAGAGTGGTCATAACACTCTATAATAGCAACATATCATCAAATGATCAATTTGAATAAATATTACAGTCATATCATCCAAATCAACTTCACACATGCTCAACACTTCCAAATCCATCTTCCAACACTAAAAGCCCCAATTTTAACAAGTAAAGAAAAACCTAGAACTATTCTAGGAACACAAGAACAAGAAACTAAATTTCTAAACTCAAGAATATTAAAGATTACCTTTTAATCTCCAATTTCCTAAGCTTTTCTTATTTTTTCCTTCACTTTCCTTCTTGTTTCATCAAACCAAATTTGGGAGCTTTTATCTAGGGTGGTGTTTGTCCATGGTGGAAGAATAATGAAAAAGAAACAATTTTTTTTTTTAATTTAAAGAAGGGTTACCGACTTTGGAGGGCTATTTTAGTCATTTTTAAATTTATTCCAATTAAATTAAATCAAAATTTATGTTAACAAATCAAATTTGCACACCTAAAGTTTAATTAAATCATGCCACATGTTACCAATAATATCTCACCATTTATCATACTAATTATGACTAATAGATAAGATATTTAATTTCTAATTATTTAATTATTTAACAATTAAATAACTAAATAATTAATTAACATACATATATGTATTTTTATTTACATTAAATAACAAATACATATATTAATGGCATGTGTCAAAATCTCATTTGAGAAATAATTAATATGTATCAAATCAAATTTTGTATCAAATATAAATACACATTAATTATTAATTGACCAAAATCCCATAATGCATGTATTTTCGTTTAACCAATTAAACGATCTGAATTAACTCATTTAATCTGGTGAAGTATTATGAATAATCTGTATTATTCATAACGCATTGCCCAAGTCCTCAACGAGTAAACTTCATATTGTGGGACTCTCTAAGTTTAGGTTTATCCATCACGAAATCCAATTTTCTGTCCATAATTCACTCATTCATGAATTGTGACGATCACGGATAATCTCACTAAACTATGCAAGTCAAGGTCATTGCATACGTATAATCCTTCTCTCACAGGCTATCCATATTATACCTGTGATATAGATAATAACGTCAAATCCTTATGGTATAATATAGTCGACTTTCAAATTTTTGATATCTAAATAACACTTGGAACTGATTTTCGAAGTTATATCACGACCATGGATTTACTAGATCGCAAACACGTGTAGGATGTCTATGCCCTGTACACAGGACTGATGGATTCTATCTTGATACGCACAGGATATCATGAGCATCAATCCACACCCAACGAATAGGCAAAGGTCTGATCTAAATAGATCGGTGACGTGACTGCCATCAAAGTGTGGAGGATAACTCATATATCCACAGTGGTATCTCAAGTCGAAGGACTACTATGCTCGTTCAACTCGAGAAGATTCATATTGACGTTGGTGTACCATCTATTAGGAAATATTCAGTGAGTCGTTCAATATTTATCAAATAAACACCTACATGTCTATACGAGTCTCCCGAGACTCATGATTCATTGGGATAAACCATCGGACCAAGTCATGATATACGATATGTACTGGTCTCAGCAGATTTTTCTAACCGACATGTGTTAGTAAATCTTGACCAGTAACTTTATTTAAGGATATACAACTTATAGTGACGCTTCCCAATGTCAATTACAAACTACGTTGTAACTGCGCACTACGTTGTAAATCCTAGGGTCTTTGTCTAATATACATGTATCACTAAATCAGATTTAGTTTCAATCTAATCGCAATCAGATCGAATATGTGTATAAAAGACAAGAGGTGTTACCATTAAATAAGTAATATTACGGAAAAATGAATTATTCGTATTTATGAATCAGACATAAATACGATCTTGATTGGCACTCAGAGCACCAACCCTGAAAACTTCAACTTGGAGCGACAGCGACTCCAGCTCATCCGAGGAGGAAGAGGTCCAAGAAAGAACAAATCTAGCACTCATGGCTATCGAGGATGAGGATTTCTTCTTTGAAAGCGAAGAAGGAGAGGTACACAACTCTCAAGACTTTGATGATTTACTTAATGCTTTTAATGGCTTAAATGAGTTGTGTGATGTGCTTAAAAATAAACTTAAATTGGTTAAAAATGAGCATTCATCACTTAAAAATGATCATGCATCTTGTATAGATAAATTTCATGTTTTAGATAATGAGATTATATGCTTAAAGGGCAAACATGAAAAAGAAATTGCATGCTTAAATGATGAAAACGCATGTTTAAGAAATAAAAATCTAGAACTTGAAAATGTCATATCTAATATGACATCTAGCTCAAAAACATGCGATTGCGAATCTATATTGAATGAAAATGTTGTTTTAAACACAAAGGTTATAGATTTGTAAACCATAGTTCGTAAATTCACATTGGGACATAAAAATTTTAATATGCTAATTGGATCCCAAAAATGTGCATTTAAAAGAGAAAGATTATGATATAAGCCTTACATTAAACCGACATTTTTGAAGAATTATTTTGTTAAGGCATCTGATTCTCATGCTAATATTGCTATCAATGAAAATGTCACATGTCATGCATGTAATAGAAATGGACACAAAATTTTTGAATACATGAGCAATAATGGGATTAAAAATGCATGAATTCCTCAATGAATCAAGTTTAACCCCAATGGACCCAAGAAAGGTTGGGTACCAAAATGCAATTGAAAATCTTTTAGGGGGAGCTTTGAGAATGATCTTAAAGAGAATTGTAAATTGATCCTAAAAGCTCAAAGAAATGAGGAATCACAACGGTAATAGGTAAAATCTGTATTCACGGAAACATTGGTACTATTTCCTCATAATTATTGTGTATTTGTATGCTCATTTCACATTGTTTAATATATTTTTGAAGCATAGATTAGGCAATGTATTCAAACTTCTATTGATATCAATTATTCATTTGATATCATTAAATGCCTTAATCATAAAGTTAAACCCCGTTTTGTATCAATTAGTGTCACATTGAATTTATTGAGTTAAATTACTTGTATGTGATTACTTGGTTGATTTGCATTGAAAATGATTTTGCCATTTAACATATTATGATGAAAATGAAATGCATGTATATCGACATAAGTTCATATTGATATAATGAAAAGCATGAATATTTGATTAATTTGTATCATAATTACGGGAAGAAATCATTGAAATGCATTAATCATTGTTCAAATTGATAATCGTGGTATAAATTTTTGAGAATTACATTATGCATGATTTCTACATTTTATGGCAAAAGGGGGAAATACCAAAATGTGGATATTCTTAAATTTTGGTATCATCATTTAATGCACATATTTAATTGGTATCTCATTTAGATTTAATTTTTTGCTTCTCCACTTTTTGATAATGTCAAAGGGGGAGAAATCATTAGAAATGAGATTAAAACTTGTTTTACCCTCACCCTTGGATTAAGGGGGAGTAATTGTATTAATGTGTTTGTCTAAGTATTATAGAGCTATTTTGAAGACAATCACACATTGATGGGGAGCTAATATTGAGGGGGAGCAAAATCGTCAACATTCGGACTCTCAGAAGCTCACAAGTTTTAACGAGTTGCCATCATCAAAAATGGGGAGATTGTTATCGACACAATCACATAATGGATTTTGATAATGCAACGAGAGTGAAGTCTTCGACGCGCAAAAGTGAGACAATACAAAAAGATATCGAAGCACAAGATGGTGAAGAGTGAAGAATGTGAAGACTTGCATACAATGAAAATTTTATATGAAGTCTTAGTTTAGGGCTCTATTTGTAATGTGATTTGAATATTCAAGTGCTTAAGCTCATAGGAAACATGCACATTCACTTAGATGCATTAGGTTCATGTACAAAATGCATTAAAACCTTCATATTTACATTTTTGGTACAGAGACTGGCATACCGGTCCCTTACCGGTGTCCATACCGATGAGATGCTGAGTTTTGCATGCTCATTGGAACCGGCACGGACCTTCCCGGTTCTATACCGGTGAACCTGAGGATTGCATGGCTACTGGAACTGGCACACACCAAACCGATCTCCATACCGGTGAGCCCAACTGCTAGTTCCTTTACTGGAATCGGCATGACCTAAACTGGTCTTCATATCGGTGACCATACCGATCTAGCACTTCATTATACACACATACTGGAACCGGAAATGACTAAACCGGTCACCATACCGGTTACCATACTGGTGTCCATACCGGTCTTAGAAAGGGCTGTTGGGGCTTGTTAAACATTTTACTATAAATTGAAGCCCCAATTCATTTTCGCCACACATGAGACATAATACACAACCTTCATATCATCTCATAGAGCAAAAACAATAGTGTTTATAAACCTTCATAATCATATACACTCATACATCAAGCTCACACACACTACACCTTCTTATACACTTTTAGTGAGCTTAGATCACTTGGGTAACCAACTCACACAATCTTCTTTATCATTGTGAGTGCCCAAATGTGTTTTACAACTTCTTTATACAAAACACTTGTGGTTTGTAAAATCCCATTGTTTGGGTAATTGTAAAGATTTTCGAGTGAGCCTACGTAGAAAACTCATTGTAAAGGTTTGGAGTGCACATTGCGTAAAACTCTGGTTGCGAGTGAGCCACGACAAAAACTCGGTTCATAGTGAAAAGCTTTAAGCGCAGCTTGAGGGAGTGGACGTTGGCATTGTTGGCCGAACCACTATAAATCTCGGTGTCGTTTTCTCCATCCCTTAACTCGTTACATATTTCAAGTTTTATTTATTATATATTTATATATTAGAAACTTGCATATAGGTTTTTTTATTACAATAGAGAAAATTGACCTTAAGCATTAATTGGTAAAAGAGCTTAAAATCGGCAAAGATTTTTATTTCCGCATATTTTAGTCGTAACTCAATTCACCCCCCTCTTGGGTATAGAGTTTGGTTTATCGCTATTGCTTGTAGGTAATTTCAATTTGTTCATCACTTAATGTGCAATAGTTTCACAACAAAATTCAAGATCGACATCCCAACACCTTCAAATGATATTTTTTTTACCACCTCAAGTAGTTGGCTAAATAAATTTTGATCATTTCCATCTAACACTGGTATGTCACCGCCAACACTATGACCGACTTATAGACCCTGTAAGTCGCTCAAAGCATCAATTATCTCCTCCTTTGAAATTTGATTGTAACTACTACTGCATTCTTCGGAATCAATAAATCGTGAATTATACTGCTCACCATGATAAATCCATGTATGGTAAGTTGGTGATATTCCCGGCATATATAAATGATTGAAAACTTCATCTAACTGTTTCCTTTTCCTATTCAAACAATTTGTACATGGACATCGAATACGACCTTCTGCATCAACGTGTTATTTTTCCGATTTCATAAACTCATAAACTTCATTATAGTACTCAACGCTCAATCTATCCATCGAGCTCATCTAATTTCTATCCATTTCAACCAAATATCTATATATAAAAATATAATTATTAGACATTATATTAAACTCATCAACTTCACCTATTAATTAATTAATAAATTATAAAATAAACTAATCTCACATATATGCATCATAATCAACTAACAACAAATTAACTAACTACAAAAAATTAGAACCTTAATTTTTGAGAGAGATTAAACTTAAAAATAAGTGAGAGTGATTCAAATATAAAGAAAAATAAAAAGTTATAGTTTAATAAAAGAGGGAATAAAAGTTACCTTGTGAAAAATTGGAGTTTTATTTGATTTGACGCTAAATGTTACGCCTTTAGCGTCGAACGTTTAATTCGATGTCTAAGGGTAATGGGGAGTGTCGGTGGTTTTGGGTTGTAACAACCCTTTATCATCGATTAAATATTTCAACACTAAATATTACGCCTTTAGCGTCAAAACTTTTAATTCAACGCTAAAAGGTAATGGGAGTGTCGGTGGTTTGAGGGTTGTAATAAATCTTTATCGTCGAATAAAATATCGACGCAAAATGTATGACTTTTAATGTCAAAATTTTATCTTCGACGCAGATAATATATATTTAAATTTTTGACGCTCAAATGGCTCTTTAGCATCAAATGATTTTTCAACGCTAAAGGTTTCGACGCTAAAAGTAGTTTTTGTTGTAGTGGTGGAATAATTAATCAATGAATGAAAGGTAAAAGTAAAAGCAAGACTCAAAGACTAAAAAATTTAAATAAATATGATTCTCATAAACTATTTAATCTTCCATGTATTTCCTTGTTGGTTTTGACAGAATAATATCCTATTATGGATGTAAAATATATCTACTGCATTCCAATATCCTATTAAGGAAGTAAAATATATCTACTGCATTCTATATTCGCTGCTTTTTATCTCTCGTTTTGGCAGCCAAATGGAGAGTTCTCTGCATGTGTAAAGCACCATACTAATAACTTTCAAAAAGAAAAACCACCTTACTAATATTGATAATAAAATATCTATTTTTTAATATTTCTTTTTACTATGTTAAAAATATACTAATATTGATAATAAAAAAATTCGTCTGACATTCTAAATTATGATCAGTTAAATTTACTTTTTTAGAAAGAAAGTTTTTATTTTTCCCAGAAGAAGCGAACTTGGTTTAAGACACTAACTAGGGTCCACACACTATTGTACTAAAGTGATTAGGCTCCTGGTAAAGGCAAAAGATATTTGTATTGTTCTTCAAAAGGCATCTATCACGGGCATAAAACTGTTTGGACTAATGTATCTTTTCGCTAAACTTAAGACATGTGTAATTATCCTTATTGGTTAGAATTTGGATCCATCGTTAAGTTGAGTTATGTTAAGTGTTTCTTAAACTTTTGTCACGTGTGCTTTAATAACATAACACGATTAAAATTCAATTATATTTAAATTATTATTCACTCAATATAAAACTCAGCAATCACAAATATAAATTTATAAACTTTGATCCCTAAAAAATCCCTCTTAATGTAAAACCCTTTACAATTTAATAGCTACTGTTTTTTATTTACTTTGTAACACTGTTTTTGTTTGTTTCATCATAAAAGTATTTCCAAAAAAATTTCCCTCATTTTACGGCATTGACACACTTACGGAAAATTTGATCAACGTAAATTATTTTTCAATCGATGGAAAATTTTAAATAATTTTTCGGAAAATGACTTAGAAATTTAACTTCGTAAGTTATTTTACGTTATTTTCCTTTCTCAAATCTTCCATAATTCACTTTTAACTACTAAAAAATATTTTTCAAAAAATAATTAGACACGCCTAATATTTTAGAAACGTTTTTTGAAAAATAATTTTCATGAAAAAATTTTTACTTACGAAAATCATTTTACGATGAAACAAATATACCTAAAGAAAATAGGTAAATTGAAATGGACCAAATTAACAAGTTTATTTGCCGACATTTACATTAATTATTCAAACAATCGATCAATCTGTACCCAAAAACAACCTATTTAATTAATTTGTTGACGGAATGTTTATGTGTTCCCAATTACTCCTTAAATTAAAAAACAGATTTCGATTTCAATACCAATAAACTTGCTTTTGAAACAAAAAAAAATAAATAAATAAATAAATAAATTAATTAATTTGTCTACGGTTGTGATAATTCATACAACAAACAAATTTTCCAACTCGTCCCACAAGCCACCAAGGCCTTTGGCCTGGTGGTAGCTGGCGTCCTCAATTCGAGAGCTCTGGCCCTCGTAGAATATAAAGATGATAAGCCTTCGTGTAATAATATATTATTTCATTGTGATTTAAAGGTTATAAATTCGAATCGCGGAAATAGTTTATTTGAAAAAAAAATAATGATAAGATTGTGTATATATTGAATCACCCCAGAGATAGGTTCGAGTTATGGAAACAATTTTTTTTTTTTGTAAAAAAAATAATAATAAGGGGTGAGATTGCATACATATTGAATCTTCCCTAAAACCTATAGTGTAGGCATCCTTCAATTTGTTTAATAGGAACATATAAATCAATTATCTGTTATAAAATAATAGAAAATAGAAGAAGAGAAGATACATTGTAAAGCTACATGTTTTTCTTATTACTTTTAAATCAATGAATGAAAACTACAAATGGTTCCTCTATATTTATAGGGAGGAGTTATGGTGGGATAAGTTATAAGAATAATAAAATAATAATTTAAATAATAAAATACAAGATAAAGATTAAAAGTAGTGGGGATCACCACAATATACCCCATTGAGCCCGACTATTTTAATCATACATAATTTATTTGACTTTTGGATGGGATAATATTGTCTCATTAAAACCTTGCCAATAAAATCCAGTGGAACAAAATCTGGTTGAAGGAAAAAAAAGTACAATGCACTTGTGTCACGTCAATGAATATGTTCCCTCTTATGAAATGTTCCCCCTCAAAGGATATCATTGGGATAATTTACTTGGTCGACGCATGCCAATGCTATGTATAAGCTAATGTTGATATCAGTAAAACTTTCATAAATAAGTCTGTAAAATTATCGGTTGATCGTATTTGCTTGACATCAATTTGCTTGCTCTGCTAAAGTGAAGAATTTAGGTGAGATGTCTTTGGTTTTGTCTCCCTTGATGTACCATTTTCTAATTTGTGCAATACATGCAACATTATTTTCATATATTAGGTAGGGATGTTCATAGGGTCGGGCTGACCCGACCTGGCCGGGTTTATAAATTTTAAAATTCAATTTCGGGTCAATTTGGACCCGACCCGAGATTTCGGGTCGGGTCACGGGTTTAGGTCAGAAAGCTCGGGTCTGACCCGACCCGATGTAAATGATATTATAATATATATTTTTAATAATACAATTATGATGTGAAACAATTGTGGCTAGAATGACAAAGTTTTTATTTGGTTTTTAAGTAGTCCCAAGTTCGAATCCCACCTTTAACATTTCTGAAAATTTATTTTTTCTTTCTTTTCAAAAAACAAAATGTCGTTGCTAGGAATCGAACCTGAGATTAAGTACAAATTAATCTCAGACTTTGTCATTTCAGCTACATATATATCTTGTAAAATTTGTGTCAATAATATATATATATATATATATATATATACTAGTTTTTGCCCGTGCCTACGGCACGGTGTTACAGTATTTGGCCCATGCCTATGGCACGGTGTTACAAAATTAAATGATTTTATTTTTTAATTAAATGATGCCCGTGCCTACGGCACGACACGGTATTACAGAATTAAATGATTTTATTTTTTAATTAAATGATGCCCGTGCCTACGGCACGGTGTTACAGTATTTGGCCCGTGCCTACGGCACGGTGTTACAAAATTAAATGATTTTATTTTAACTTTCTATTTTTTTATTTGAAAATTTGAAAATTTTGACCCTTTCCATCAATCAATTCACTCTCTTTCCTCCAATTACCAATGAAATGATCTGAGCCGTTAATTAAGCCACATAAAGAGAGCCGTTGGATGCACTCTCTTTCCTCCAACACCATTGTGCTTTATAATATAGATATATATTATATTTACTGCATATTATCTTGACCCGATCCGGCCTGCTATTTTTTTACCCGACCCGTTGCAACCCGA